>JBCEWC010004846.1:0-26283 GCA_038996855.1 Solanum aculeatissimum
ATTTATAACCCCCAAAACTCCTCCCTAATTTTCCACCCACCGATGTGGGACACTTGAAAAAGCCAAAAAACTCAACATTGGGTACTTCCCAGACGACGCTATATATACAGCTAAATCGTTTACTTTGGGGGTTGCAACTGTATGGTGCAGATCCAAATCTTTCGTGTTGATCTCATTGCATTCCTCAAAACTAAGGGAAACTAGAGACCAAGAAGTCGAGTTTGATAGAAATTTTCTCAATTCACCAAACCATGCAGCATTCAAATTTTTCAAGCTATCAAGACCTATTCGTGACTTGTTCAATTGGCGAGACCTTTTTGGAATTTTAAGCTCAGGAATTTGATCTCCATCATACTCAAGTGATACCAACTTTGGAGCATCAATCTCCCGTAAGCCCTTACAATTGTCAATCGCCAAGAACTTTAGGAATTGACTCCCGCAAATTTTGAACCTTTCCAACCTTGTAGAAACGTCATCTAATATCAAACTCTCAAGGAATTGAGAAGTAGAAATAAGGCGCTGGAGAAATCCTTCAGATATTCTCATATCTGTTAGCCGTAAAGATTTTAGATTTCGACATTGAACAATATCCAATACAGGGGATTCTTCGCGAAAACACCCAAAATAAGACAAGTATTGTAGAGTTGGTGCCTGGATTTTAACACTCTGGTTTTTGCAGCAACTAATAGAGACTGACTTGATATTTTGAAGATTCCGCAGCTCAATCTTTGTCAATAAAGGACAATGTTGAATGATTAAATCAACAATCAGGGGACAACAATTAAGTAGAGCTCGAAGCATGTTGTCGTCTAATCTAACATCAGTTAAAGAAAGCTTTCTCAAGGAAGGGAAGCTTGTCACTTGAGTACTACTAGTAGGTAATGAATGTTCCATCAGATTACATCCCGACAAAACCAATTCTCTTAAAGAATTTGCTGCCAAGAATGTGAAAATAGGGAAAGGGTATGCGGGGAGAGAAACATCAAGGGACAAATCTTTTACGCCATTCTGAAGAGCAGTGTCAAGCCACTTATCCATCCGAGGGAAAACAAGAGGATGATGGTATGGAGAAACAAAAATCGAAAGGTGAAACTTTTCTGTAGGGATTTTTCTTTGCCTGTATCTCTCCATGACTTGATCCACTATTTTGTTATCATTGGCTTTGAGTGAGTAGAGAAGGTTGAATTCCAAGTTGGGATGAGATAAGCAGGCTTGTAGCCATGTTTTGGAGACAAGGCTCATCTTGGCTGCTTCTTGAAAATTAAGGTAAGAGACTATTTTGTGGATGAGGCATTCAGACAATACGTCCATTGTTATGACTGCAATTTTATACATATTCTTGAATCTGTTCTATTTATAGAATTCAAACTTTGTAACAAGTCATACTCCAATAAGGAGAAGGAACCAATAAATAAAACCCTTTCCTAGGCAAAATCGGTTCGGCTTTTTCTTTAACTCTTTTAGTTAGTATGGTAATTAACAAAATTGTGGGTTTCACAATTAATAATTTATTTTGGTTTTAATGTTTTGAGGAAGTTTATTTTGTATGCATATAATAAATAGTACTCTATCTGTCTCATTATATGAGATACTCTTTGATTTAGTATGATGTTTAAAAAAAAGGAAGACTTTTTAAATTTATAGTCTAAAATAATTTTTAGATATTTGTGTGATTGAAAATCATTTCATTAAGACGACATTTTCTTTGGGATGAAATAAAAAGGAAAAGATGCCACATAAAATGGGACAAAAGAAATAACTAAAATTTGTTTTTTTTTCCACGTAATATGGTTTCTTCTCTTTCATCCAGAGCTGACACTTTTATATAGATTAATTTACTTAGTTTATATATGTTGATATAAGGGTGGCAGTGGGGGCAGAGTAGGACGGGTTTAAAGTTATCGAAGGAGTGGAGTGGGTGTGGAGCATGTTGAAGTTATTATTTTTAAAATTAATGAGGGCGGGATGGAACGGGTTGCGAATTTAAAAAATCAAATAGGAACTCGAAAAAAAATTTAATCTTAGTGACTAGTAAAATTTAAAGATATAAATTTTTTTATATTAAATATTGATTTTAATTTTAATTTCTTTTCTAAAGTTTAAATTAGACATATCCGATAAATTGTTAGTTGTTGAAATGTTAATTAGAAACTTTTAATTAGCGATTGAGAAATAATTGTTGAAATGTTAACTAAAAACAATTAATTAATTATCAAGATGTTAATTAGTGTAAAATAAAAAATAGTTACAAATTTTTATTTTTCATATTAAACTCAATTAAAAAAACAAAAGAACTTATAAATTTATGTGAGGTGAGTTTATTTAGAAGGGGGTGGGGGTGGAGTTGGTTGAAAATGAAAAAAATTATCAGGCGGGGCGGGGCAGGGTGGTTTTAAAAAATTTATGGGTTGAATTTAACCTGCCCCACATCCGACCTGCGCCACCCCATTGTCATCCCTATATTCATACAAATTAAAGTACTAGTTTTTATCTATAGCATTACCTAAATATAGTTTTTTACTGTGCTCTTTTTTGCTAAACCCATGTTTTTGTTTTCAAGATTTAGAGGTCTGAATTTAAATATACATTTGAATTTATCTTTTTTTTATTTAAAAAATATTTGTAATAGATATAAAATTAAAAAAAACTAAATTGATTTTATATCATATTAATAAAATATTTTAAAATTTTATATGACAATTGATGATGGTGATAACTAACATGATTATTGTGTGGTTGATTGATAATGGTGGTCACTGATAATTAGCAGTGGAATGATAATGATAGTTAATGGTGATGGTGAATGATGATGACAATTAGCGATATATAATATTGACTATTAATGATAATTATCAATAATGATTAGTGGATGTAATAATGATAGATAGTGATGAACGCAAATGATGACTAATGGTGATTGGCGATAGTTGTGGTTGGGCTAACGAAGGTAATTGTAGATGGTGGTGATAGTTGCGACTAAAATGATGACATGAGTGACGATTGAAAATAGATGGAATAGTTGTGAACATTATCTATAGAAATTCTTAAATAAATTTCTTAATGAGATTAGAACTTTATTATAAATTTTAATCATTCAAACCAATAGAATTAAGTGATTGTGTAAAATTTAAGAAAAACAAACGCATGGAAGTAAACAAACTTCATAATTACATATAAATGATTAAAATTATGAAGTGCAAATAATTGAGATCAAATGCTTTCAGTTCAACGACAAATCAAGAGGACACAATGGCCGAGGTTTTGTGGGCTCTGCCAGTTCGCCAAACACCAACCTTAAACATGTGTGTATCTATTCACATCTTATATCTATACAACAATAATATATCCAGTGAAATTTCATAAGTGGGGTCCAAGAAAGGTAAAATGCATGCAAATCTTATCACTATTTCATAGAGATAGAGAGAATGTTTCCGAAAGACCCTCATCTCAAAAATATCATCCCAAAAGCAAAAAGTACTAGATATAAAACAAAACAATTAGAATGGAAAGCAAATGATAATCTAGAAAGACAATAAAAGCAACAAATAAATGACGAATAATAACAGCACAACATATAAAAATACGACTATCTCTACTAACCTACTATATCACACGTTTAGACATCATCCTACTCCTACTAACCATCTAACCTTCCATCCTGATACGTGATCTCCACTCCTTTCTATCAAAGGTCATGTCCTCGGTGATACGAAGTTGTGTCATATCCTGTCTAATCACCTCCCCCTAATACTTTTTTGGTTAACCTCTACCCCTCCGCGTAATTCCTAAATCCAACCTCACCCCTCCTAACAGGAGCATCAACACTTCTTCTCTGCACGTGCCCAAACCACCGCAGTCTCGCTTCTCTCATTTTGCCTGTCACAGAGGTCACCCCTAACGTCCCCAAATGATCTCATTCCTAATCTTGTCCCCCATTGTTATGTCCACACATTCATCTCAACATCCTCTCCCCGCGACCTGCAACTTCTGAACATGTGAATTTTTGATTGACCAGCTCTCCACCTCATCTAGCAAGAACAGTCTAATCACCATTTCGTAAAACTTATCTTTAAATTTAGATGGTATCTTAGACAACAGCGACTGAGATAAATCTTCCATATTTATTAAACTTTTAAGAGAAATAAATATGAGCTGAGACATGCCTTTACACATCTTGGAACTCTTTTTCCTGTTGTCACGAGGCTTCACAAAATCTCTTGTAAAGTCATAAAAGGCACCCTTGCTAAATACTATTTTCCTCATTGAGAGTTTAGTTCTCTTCACCCATTCGTACTTCTCTCCTATCGCTGAAGAAGGTGTTCACATAAAAAAATATGGCTGACCGTCTCCTCTGCTTTCATTTTGAGAGTGCATCTTTTCTCTTCCTCACATTGTTAACTGAAAACGGTACCCCTTCTTAGTTCTTAGAACTTTTACTCATCATCATTATGTAATTAAACTCACTTTGTCCCCAATCAACTATGATGTAGTGCTAAGAACGGATGGAAAATTGTTGATTCCTTGCAACATTACCATATAGACTCATCCCCATCTGATTTTGTCAGATTGAATTAGTTGGAAAAATGATATGGAACTCCCAACACTCAATCTTGTGCTGCCGTGCAGAAGGTACTATTCAAACCAGTGGTTCCTTTTCCACAATGAACATGTGGGAAACTATGCTGCTTCATTTTTTATGATAAGAAACCCTCAGTTGTTATCCTTTGGTGCACACACGGTAAATCCCACTTCCGTGTAACAGCTTGTAAACCACATAAAAGGTAAACTCCACTAGCAAGCCACATGCGACCAAGAAAGCATGCAGGGGGTGGGTTTCAAACTTGTGAAACCCTATTTAAAAAATCCCTGCTCAATCAACTTGACCATCCTTGTGGCTATGTTGGTAACTATTCTTGCACTACATTCGAATCATCGAGTCAGAGACATCGGGGAACAAATACAACTTTGAAGGAACTTCCAAGTTGACCAAAAGATTCTAAAAAGTCAATTTTGTTGCTGTCACCTACTTTTGTAAAAGATGAAATTATGAAAGAACTAACTCCTGCCACAAGTGTCATACTAACACCCATAGGACTTTATTCCCTTTGATGATCCAATTGTCTGCCTAAGAGACAAACATTTCCCTCTTTTTGCTTTCTGCCAAAATCCAGAATCATCGAGTAAGATTATGTTAGTTTATCATTATGCACAAGAAGGCATAAGGAAGACCATAGCATAGTTTTCCATCATTCACTCATTGATCTAAAGCTTTTCAGACTTCCTCCACAAAATGTGGTGAAACAAGACTTTTTGTGTACAGACTAAATTGAATCCCATAACCATGATGGATCTGAACCTGAGGATGCTTGAAAGTGTTGTGTATTGAATTATATATCAATAAACTTGAACCGTGTTACAGTAAAATTTCATCATTATGGGAGATGAAAACTGGAAAAAGCGAGTGTTGAATAGCTGTTAAATAAGGGATTGAAGCCACCTTAGTCCAGGACTCCACAAGTCCATATGCCTTCATTACTCATACATCCATCTGGACCTTATAATAGTCACAAAAGACACATAGATTACCACCTAAAATCCCTAGTTCCCAATCAAAATTATCATAAATGAGATCAGGCAATGCTACATTCTCATATGTATCATCAACGAGGTTTAATGAAGAAACAAACCATGAGTCGTTCTTATCACTAACACGAGTAGCAATCCAATGAAGTCTTCCGTTAACAAATTTAGCAGGATCGTTGCAAAATATAACACCTGGGTATTCTTGAATCATTTTCCAAGAATTGGTTGTTAGACTATAAACCCTAAACTCATTTTGAAACCCATACTCACTATGCGAACTTGCCACAACTTTGTAATCATCTTGACACTCATTATAACCAACACCATAAGCCAGATATGAACTGCAATGCACATTACTTCCTGAAAATGGCAGTTTCTTCGACTTTCTTATAGACAGATTCCATAGAAATAGATCGTGAGCACCACCAGAAATACAGAACAATCCATCACATGAACCCACAACGTTATAGTTAACAAATGGCTCTTTGCAAGGAAAATCAAGCTCATCAGGTACATGGGGAGATTCTTGATAGATAATTGCAAAAAGAGAGCAAGTGTAAAATCTTCGTCTATACTCATAAAAAGGGCTACCAAAAAGAAGCATGTCGCAAGAAAGATCTTGTTTCTTGGTTGAAAATTTGAGATGGGTTTTGATGAATTGGGGATTTGAGATGAGAGAAAGCCAAGACTTTGAAACGCATCTCATCCTCAACAAAGATTCCACGGGTAGCCTTACCAGTATTTCAGATATTATTTCTGGAAGAAGAATTGGCACTGATTCAGATTCATGAGCCATTGATGTAATTGCCGACAATTTTATCGTCTGTATAAAAAGAGAAGAGTTTTTGGCTTGCAGTGTTGCAACCCTTTCAACAATCTCGGTCACTAGGAAAGAAAATTCAAGAGTAAAATCTGAATCTGATATTATTTTTATATGACATAAGGTATAAATATCCTAAATTTAAGATAGAAATTTCAGCACATATTAACTTAATTCGGGTACAATTATGCTTGAATTATTTTTTGGAAAAATTACATGAGCTAACTGCACATAAATTTTATTTATATTTTTTTTAATCGAAATTTACTTAATTACTTAAAATAGTATTTTTAATTATTTATTTGTTTTTCTTTGTTTTTCCACTAGCCATTCGGCCACCCCCTCCCCCGCTTTTTTTTCTTTTAAAATCGGCTACTCAGCCTTTTTTATGTTAATTTTAAAATAATTTTTTTTTAAAAAAAATTTCATCTCACTCTATTTATTTGACTTTTTTTATTTTTTAAAATAAATCTATTTTAATTTTTTCTAGCTATGCTATGTTAAATTAATTTTTTAAATGTAATTATTTTAATTTGCACTTTTTTAAAAAGCTTTTTTTAAAAAAAAAATTATTTCACTTTTTGTGATTTTTTTTGTCATTTTACTATTTCTTGTTTATTATTTTATTTTATTAAGGTGGAAATGCATGATATTCTAATAAATATTGATATATTAAATAATTATTTATACAATTTGTTTTGTTGTTATTTTTCTTAAAAAAATTCTTTTGACATCGTTTCACTTATTTTGTGAAAAAAATGAGTATTTATGTTATTTTATTATGTCTTGTTTATTTTTTATTTATTAAGGTGGGGAATGCATGATAGTCAAATAAATGTCGATATCAATACATTATATAATTATTTATACAATATTGATACATGATTATGCACTATTTATATAATGTCGATACAGTGTGTGTGCATATATATATATATATTTATTTATATAATATCGACACACATTTGTATATAATTATACAATATCGATACATATTTACATACTAATTATACAATATTGATATATGTTTATACATAATTTATACAATGTTGCTTTATTACATAACTATCTATACAATATTGATATACTTTTACACACTTGTATACAAAATCGATACATAAAAAAAATAAATGAAAAAATTTTACTTGAAATTTTTTCTTTATATATATAAAAAATCATAACAAATAAAAATAAAATATTTTTTAATAAAAAATAATATTTTCCAAAAAATACATGAGAAAGTTTTATTTTTGAAAAATGATATTTTTTTATATAAAAAATCACAGCAAAATAAAAATAAAATAATAAAAAAAACATTGAAAATATTGGGCTCATTTTGAGTTTTAGAAAGAAAGGAAGAAAAAAAATAATTGGGCTGATTTTGAGTTTACGAAAGAAAAAGGGCAAATTTCATATAAAAAAATAGTTGGGTCCAACTATGTAATTAGGTCTATGGCATGGTCTGAATTGGACATAGTAATTGAGCTAATTTTGACTATTTTTTATGTAAATAAAAAGTGAATTATATTTTATGTAACAAACTTTTTTATTGTATATATATAAAATTTGCCCTTATTTTTTTCTATATATGGTGCACCTTTTGTGTTATGTTACACCTTCAATCATGTAAAATAGATTGTGTTGTATAATACATATAACCATCTATGTAAATATCTTTTTAATTTTTTAAAAAATTTTAACCGAAGAAAATCAAATACAACATAAAACAAATTAAAACGTTAAAGTTAAAGGACACTTTTTTTGAAAAATCACTACTATTATTTCAAAAAATATGCGTAATCTTTTAAAAAAAATTAAAAGTGAAAAGATAAGAAACTAATGAAAGGAAAAAATTTAAAATTTAAAATGACGAGGGAAATAAATATTTTACAAAGAATGAAATAAAAATAATCATATATATAAGTTTTAATGTCAATAATTATATCTACTAACTACCTGTAAATAGACCAATTAAAAAATGATACGTGTCTAATTTTTTTTACTCTGCACTTGCCTTTAAGAGAATGTGCGCTATCTATATGCTATATTAGAATTTAAGGTGTATTTATTTATTTTAAAATAATTTAGAGGATTAGAGAACTAGTTAAATTTAATTGTCGCTTGAATTTTGGTCATACTTATGCCTCATTTCTTTTTATATTGTACTTTTATAATTAAATGAAAATTTAGTGTCATTAATTTCGAAATTAAATATCAACACTGCAATGACGTCTTTTTAAGTAACTTTTCTCCTAAACTCCTTTAAGGAAACCAAGGTTACAATAACAATAACATACCCAGTGAAATCCCACAAGTGTAGATTAGAGAGGGTAGAGTGTGTTAGACCTTATCACTATCTCATGGAGATAGAAAGACCATTTTTGAAAGACCCTTAGCTCAAATGTATCCGCCTAAATAAAGAAAAAAAATAGATTTAGAATAGTAGCTAAAACAAGGCTTTAAAAATATAAAGTAAAGATTATAATTTATATATTTCACTTTTAATTCAATAGAGGCTCTAATTCAGAGTCTTGGGTGATAAAGGTGTTATTTATCAACAAATTTGATCTAGTAATAGTTAGACCAGTATGTTGTATGAGGTGAAGTGTAGGTAAGTCAAAAACTCTTACATTCAGAAGATAAAAGTGATAGAGATGAAGATATTGCGATGTATGTTTGAGTATACTACGAGGGATAGGACTAAAAATGAGGAATCCAAGACAAGATAGGAGTGACTTTGATGAATGATAAGATGCGAGAAGCGAAGTTGAGATGGTTTAGACACGTGATTAGAAGATGCAAGGATACCTCAATGCGGAGGGTTGAGAAATTGGCTATGAATGTGTAATAATTCTCCAAGTTATTTTTATGTAAATGTATTTTTTTTCGTTGTTTAGAACATTCCTATAGCAATTCTAAGTTATTTATGACTTGATGACTCTGACGATTCGGTCGTCTTATCGTTCTTTGAATTTCGTGCAAGTTTCTATACTTTAGGGCTTTTGAAACTTGAGTTGATTTCGACTAAAACTTCATGTAAAGGGCCTAAGAATATAATTTGACGGTTTCATCAGCTCGAAAAGTATTATTTTAGGCTAGTGGCATGGTTGATTCGATTGTTGAGGCTTTCAATGCAAGTTTGTGCCATTAGACATTTTTAACTTTTAAACCTTGACCTAAGTTTGAATTTAGTCAACATTCTTAGAAAACATGCCCAAGTGAAAAATTCATTAGCGTGGTTAGCTCTGAATATTAAGTTTGATTTAGAATGACTTTTCATGCTATTCCAGAGGCTTTTGAGCTAATTCTGAGCCTCCTTGTGTAAATTGGCTAAAAATGACATTTAAGTGTAGGACCCATTTTTTGTTAAAATGATTTCCTATTTGAAATTTTAACTTGCTTTTGAGTTTGAAATGTCAAATTTAGTGAGATAGCATAATTTGTTTGCACACGTGAAATTTCATATGAATCTCGATACTCCATAAGAGAATTTGGACTTAGCCAAAATCAAGTGATATGTATCAGTTGGTGCAACCACTTTTTCCCTTCGCATTCATGGAGACCTTGGTTGCGTTCTCGGAGGCCAGGCCCCTATGCCTTCACATTTGCGGGGCTATAGGTAGTTTCCTTTATGTTCACTGTAGCTCCTCCGAGTTTGCAAAGGCCAGCCTAGTAGAAAACCTCTACTTTGCCCTCTTTCACCATGGCCTTTAATTCAACCAAGGTAGGATCAAGATCTTGCTTGGATTTAGCCTTCTCAACCTAAGAAGACTTGGAGACATTTAAAGCCATCATGCCACTATTTTTTGTCTCATCCAACCTAACTCCCAACCTTGTCAACCTATGCACTTCCCTTGCCAGCTCCTTCTTCCTATCCTAAATGTGAGTTATACTCTCCATGGACACCTTACTAAGTGCATCGGCCATGACATTGGCTTTTCTTGGGTGATAATGCAACCTCATATAATAGTTTTTAAGGAGTTCCAACAACTTTTTGCCTTAAATAGCGATCACTTTGAGTGAACACATATTGGAGGCTTTTGTAATCAGTGAAGACATCCACATGAACCCCATACCAATAGTGATGCCATATTTTCATTGCAAATACCATGGCTGCTAAATCAAGATCATATGTAGGGTAATTATGCTCATGCATCTTTAGTTGCCTAGCAACATATGCAATGACTTTATTGCTTTGCATTAACACACACCCAAAACTAACCCTCAAAGCATCACAATATACAACAAGCCCTTCTAACTCTTCTAGTAGATTCAAGATAGGAGCGGATGTAAGCTTGTCCTTCAAAGTTTGAAAACTTTTCTCACATTCGTCGGTCTGATAGAACTTCACCTTCTTTTGTGACAGTTTCATCAAAGGAGATGTAATTAAGGAGAACCCCTCTTCAAATCTCTAGTAGTAGCCTACTAAGCTTAAGAAATTCCTAATATCCATCTTAGTCAAGGGCCTAGGCCAATTTCTCACCACCTTCATTTTCTTAGGATCGACTTTAATTCCATCACTCGACACTACATGCCCAGAGAATGCAACTACCGTCAATAAAAATTCATATTTGTTAAACTTGGCAAATAACCTTTCATCCCTCAAAGTTTGAAACATCACCCTCAAATGCTTCCTACGCTCTTTCTCATTCCTGTAATAGATCAAAATATCATCAATAAACACCATAACAAATATGTCAAGGTAGGATTTGAATATCGTATTCATGAGATCTATAAATATTGTTGGCACATTGGTTAGACTAAAAGACATCACCACGAATTTAAAATGCCCATACCTTATTTGGAAGGCTATTTTGAAATGTCACTCTCCCTTATCCTTAATCGATGGTATCTAGACCGAAGGTCGATCTTTGATAAGTGACTAGCTCCTTGCAATTGATCAAATAAATCTTCTATCCTTGATAGTGGCTATTTGTTATTTATGGTAACCTTGTGGAGTTGTTGGTGGTCGATGCACATTTTAGCGACCCTCAACTTAGGAGTCTAAGAGTATAGAAAGGTTGGACAGAAAATGACCTGGGATCAATCTATGAGGCTGACTTACGGCCCGTAGATATATTGACGGCCTGTAGGTTGTCATCTTAAATATGAACTTCAGGAAAGGAGAAAAGTTTCCAAGTGTGAGGTAATCCACGTACCCAATAACAACTCATAGAAAGATTGATAGCTCATAGATAGAGCCATAGGTAAGGGTGCCAAACATAAAGAAAATTTGGACTTTCTGGAAAGTGACCTACGATTAACAGCATGGTTTGTAGACCATTCCACAGCTCATAGATACCCTTAGTAGATGAGGTCCAGCAAAGTGAGAAATTGTCTAAGTGTGAAAGGACTCTACGAGTTCAACCATGAATAGTAAATCAAAGGATGGCTCATAGAAAAGGATTTCATATGTTGGGTTGATAAAATAGTCTCTAAATATGGGGAAAAGGAGAATAGGACAGATAGGAATATGTCTAAACCATGACCCATAGTCGAGGTTTCGCAGATCCTATTCAACAGTTTTTAATGAGGGGTAGTTTGGTCATTTCCAAAAATTATAATCCTATACTATGTAATTTTTGGGATCCTAAGGGCCTTAAACCAGACCTTAAATCCATAAGGACCTTAGTCATTCTTCCATTTTCTCACTCTCAAATTCCTAAAGAAAAAAAATACTCTCTCTAGAAAGGTCAAGGCAAGGCTAGGGTTTTCAAGATCTTCCCAAAGGATTAAAGCTTTTCTTCTTGGAGATTAGTTTAGGTATGTGAGTTTGATTTGTGGTTCTCATTTCACCAATAAAGTTCTACATAATGCCTTTTACCTTTTCTTTAAGTTCCTTCAAGTTACCATGCACGCTAATGATGATTTTATGATACATTATGCTATTAAATGATCTTGATGATATCCTATGATTCTTTACCAAGTGTTTTATGTGTCTTAAATTTAATGATGATGACCCCAATGATGTGGGTCAAATTAATGAAGTGTGGGGTGTTTTACTATGTTTTTAATAAGCATATTTATCATGATTATGTATGATTTTGTGATTTATGATTGTTTCAACTTAAAAGCTTAGCCCACCTAGTTTCAAGTCAAGTTTTGCATATTTTATGACAAAGATTTGGGCACTAAAGAAATGTTTTAAAGTTATGATTTACCAAAGACATAAGCATGTTGAAAAAAGACCTAAGGATGTTTAAGAAGGTCCACAAGATAAAAGGACAATACTCACTTGTTGGTTCCTTAAGTTTGAGCTACTCCTAAGACTTGCTACTTAGCACTGAATGTGACATTGAGGTGGGGTTCAGTAAGGGAACCTTAGTAGCAACCCTTTGTCTCATTAACTATGTGTCACCATAGTCTCCCCGTGCCAACGTAGGGGGTTATGTTGGATTCCATATAGTAGCTCACACGGTCTTATATGTCAATTAAGGTCTACTCTTACAAGTTTATGACTCTACGATATGATTCCATCATATGTGTTCTTTATGTGCATGAATTTCACTCATCTTGATACGATATTCCTTGTGCATGCTTAAGCTCATATTTAAAGTCCCATTTATTATCCCATCCATGTTTACCTTTTTCTATGAATGGTGGCATTACAATTTCATATTTGCATTGCATGTCACATTCTTAGTACATTCCAAAAGTACTAACCTCTATTTTGCCTGCATGATTTAACCATGTAAGGACAGGTGCTCCTCTACTGGCATATGGCTAGTTTTCAGACATTCAAGACTAGTGTTTCATGGTGAGCCCTTCGTTCGTGTCTCTATAATTTTCTATTCTATGTTGTACTTTCTTTTGAGATAATATATATATTGCCCTTTTGAGGCTTTTACATTCTATGTTGTTAAATGTTGGAGTCTTTTCTATTTGATGGAGGTCAATCATCCGTCGGTGGATCTATCTCTGGTTTAGATGGTATGATGTTTGGGCAAACTATATTTTTCATGTATGCTTTTAAAGTTTCTTCATTGTCATAAATTTCCCATAGACTCTTTTCCATTTAAATTTTGCTTTTTTTTAAGTTTTATGTCTATGAATGCTTAAGATATATAAGTTGGCTCGGACGAGGTGCCTTCGGGTATTTAATTCACCGTGTGATGACTAGGCCCCTAAGTTGGGTCATTACAAACTTGGTATTAGAGCTCGATGTTTTAAAATGTTCCTCGATGTCCAAATATACCATGTCGAGTAGAGTCTTATTCAAGGTCATGAAGCATGCCACTATCTTTAGTGAGAGGCTATGAGACAGTTTAGAAATGTCTTCCCTTCTTTCTTGTTCATGTCATGCCTTTTGAGTCATCTAAGGTTTTTACCTATAACTAACGATGATCTCTTTCTTATTTTTAGATCATGCCGACAGGAAGATCTTCACACAAAAGAGGCTCTCCCGAGCAACAAGTCTCTGCGCTTCAACAAGATGATAGAGTGTATTATGTGGAGTTCCGAGTCGCCTTCACCATGTTGGACCAAGCATTAGATAACCAAGATATCTGGGAGATCGTTATTCCTCCCCAAGTGCCTACTCAAACCACTTGTGTGAGAGACTTTATGAGGATGAACCCTCCAGAGTTTCATGGTTCTAAGATGTAAGAGGACCCTATTGATTTTATTAAGAAAACTTACCGAGTAGTAGCGATCATGGGTATCCGTTCCAAGAAAAAGCTGAGTTGGTGGCCTACCAACTCAAAAGGGTAGCTAAAATATGGTAAAAGAAATGGGCGGATGAGCGGGGCCAAGGAGAGGGTCCCATTGGATGGGAAGAGTTCTAGTGTGCCTTTTTAGATCGATTATTTCTGATTGAGTTGAGAGTGGTCAAGGTCAAATAATTCATCAACCTCAAGCAAGTGTCCATGAGTGTGAGGGAGTATGCCCTCAAACGTACTAAGCTCTCCAAGTTTGCGGATCTGAGGGCCTGCATGAGAAAATTTATCTCCGACATATTTGACTTGCTATCCAAAGAGTGTAAGACAACTATGCTAGAGAAGGAGATGTATATCTCCCAATGGATGACCTATGAGGAACAAATAAAGGAGGAGAAGCTACGAGAAAGGTCAAGGGAGTCCAAGAGCGCTCGGGTCAATAATGGGGGCTACTCCCACCAAAAGAGCGGAGGACACAAGTTCCAAAGTGGCGAAAAGTAAGGTGGGCAAGGGTCTACCAACACTCCTTATCCTCGAACTGCCAAAGAATAGGGGGTTGCTCCTAAGCCCCAAAGCTTATGTTTCCCTAAGTGTGGAAAACTACACGTGGGAGAGTTCCTAGTCGGGTCAAATGCTAGCTTATAATGTAGGAAGCCCCGGCATAAGGCCACAGATTGTAGAAGTAGCAGTGCAAGGCCCCAAGTCCAAGGTGGGAAAGTCTAAGGTGCCCAAAGGATCAATCATTTTTATGCTCTCCATGGTCGCCAAGAGGTTGAAGAGGCCCTAGATGTGGTTGTCGGTATGTTAAAAGTTTGTAATTCTAATGCAAATGCCTTATTAGACTCGGGAGTTAATTTTTCATTTGTGACTTCATTTCTTGCTAACAAATTTCATGCATGTCCCGAAGTCCTTCATGAGCACTATGATGTAAGTAACCTCATAGGAGAGTCCATTATTGTCCGAAGAGTCTATAGAGATTGTCCTATTTCTTTTTTGGATAAAGTGGTCCCTTGTGATCTAGTTGAGCTCTCCATGGTAGATTTTGATATAATACTTGGGATGGATTGGTTGCATGCCTCTTATGACTCCATGGATTGTAGAACCCGTTTGGTCAAGTTTCAATAGACAAATGAGTCTATTCTTGAGTTGGAGGGTAGTAACTTTTCATGTAGAGGTTGATTTGTTTCTTTCTTAAAGGCCTAGAAAATGATCTCTAAAGGATACATTTACCATTTAGTAAGAGTCAAAGATTCCACTTCCAAAGTCCCTTCCCTTGAGTCGGTCCCCATTTTCAATAAGTTTCCCAATGTATTTTTGGATGAGCTACTAGGTTTTCCTCTCGAAAGAGAGATATACTTCTGCATAGACCTCCTACCCGACACTCAACCTATCTCAATTCCTCCATATAGAATGGATTCCGCAGAGTTGAAGGAAATAAAAGAGTAATTGAAGGACTTGTTAGAGAAGGGTTTCATTAGACCTAGTAGGTCTCCATAGGGTGCTCCAGTGTTATTTGTAAGGAAAAAAGATGGATCACTCCATATGTGCATAGACTACCGGCAACTCAACAAGGTCACTATCAAGAACAAGTACCCACTCCCAAGGATAGACTGCTCATTTGATCAATTGCAAGGGGCTACACACTTCTCCAAGGTGGACTTGAGGTCCAGATATCACCAATTGAGGGTGAGAGAGAGTGACATTCCTAAGGCGGCACTCTGGACTAGGTTTGGTCACTTAGAATTTATAGTGATGTTGTTTGGCCTCACAAATGCACCAACTATATTCATGGACCTTATGATATAGGGTGTTCAAGCCCTACCTTGACATGTTCATGGTGGTGTTTATTGATGACATCCTAATTTACTCACGAAGTGAGAAAGAGCACATGGATCACGTAAGGGTGGTTTTGCAAACCCTAAGAGAGCAAAGGCTTTATGCAAAGTTTGATAAGTGTGAGTTTTTTCTAAGTGAAGTTGTCTTTCTTTGGCATGTGGTATCACGTGATGGTATCAAATTTGACCCTAAAAATACCAAAGAGGTGAGAAATAAGCCAAGGCCATTGACTCCTACATACATAAGGAGTTTCTTGAGCCTAGTTGGATACTATAGAAGATTTGTGCAAGATTTCTCCTCCATTTCATCCCCACTAACCAACTTGACTCAAAAGAAGGCAAAGTTTGCATGGATGGATGAGTGTGAGAAAAGATTTTAAAAATTGAAGGATCAATTAACTTGAGCTCTAATATTGACATTGCCAGAATGAAATGATGGGTTTGTTGTTTATTGTGATACATCAAGGATTGGGTTAGGATGTGTGTTAATGCAAAATGGTAAGGTTATTGCTTATGCTTCAAGACAATTGAAGGTGCATGAGAAGAATTACCAGACTCACGACCTTGAGCTTTCAGCGATAGTGTTTACCTAGAAGATTTTATGACATTACTTGTATAGAGTTCATGTGAATGACTTCATAAACCATAAAGCTTTCGACATGTTTTCACCGAAAAGAATCTCAACTTAAGGCAACGAAGGTAGTTAGAGCTCCTCAAATATTATGACATGACTATAAAGTATCACCCAGGGAAATCTAATATGGTAACTGATGCCCTTAGAAGAATCTCCATGGGTAGTATGTCTCACTTAGAAGATGATGGGAAAACAAAGTTAGCTAAGGAAGTTCATAGATTGGCTAGGTTGGGAGAGAAGTTGAATGAATCTAGAAGTGGTGATGTGTAGTGCTTCATGGGTTCAAATCTTCATTGATTGAGGATGTTAAGTATAAACAAGACCTTGATATCGCCTTAGTTGAAATCCTTGGTGAGAGATGGAAAGATAGAAGCTTTCTCACAAGGGGGAGATGGTATGTTTCGATATCAAGGGAGGTTGTGTGTGCCAAATGATAACGAGTTAAGTTGATAATGCAAGAAGCTCACAAATCTTCTTATTCCATTCACCTTGGAACTACAAAGATGTATAGGGACTTGAGGGAGGTCTATTGGTGGAATGGAATAAAGAAGGACATCGCCCAATTTGACAAGTCAAGGTTGAACATCAAAGGTAGGGTGGCCTAGCACAAGACATTGAAATTCCTACTTGGAAGTGGGAAAGGATCAATATGTACTTTGTAGTGAGTTTTCCAAAGACCAAGAAGCATTTTGATTCCATATGGATGATAGTGGATCGCATGATAAAGTCGGCTCATTTCTTACCAATCAAAACATCATTTAGTGTCGAAGATTGTGCTCACTTGTATATGCAAGAATTGGTGAGGTTGCATGGGGTTCCATTGTCCATCATATCGGATCTTGGAATCCAATTCACCTCTCATTTTTGGAAGTCTTTCCAAAGAGAGCTTGGTACTAAGGTGATTAACTATCACTTTTCATCCCCAAACCAACGAATAAGCCAAGAGGACTATTTGAACATTGGAAGACATATTGAGATCTTATGTATTGGAGTTTAAGGGAAGTTGAGATGAGTATTTGTATCTTATTGAGTTTTCCTACAACAATGGTTACCATGCAAACATTAGGATGGCACTGTTTGAGATGTTACATGATAGACGATGTAGATCACCCATTAAGTGGTTTGAAGTCGGTGAGATGGCATTTATAGGACCAGACTTAGTCATGAATGTTATGGAGAAAATTAAAAGCATAAGGGGAAAGTTGCAAATGGCTTAAAAGTCAGCAAAAGTCTTACTCCAATTTTAGGATAAGAGATCTAGAGTTCCAAATTGGTGATTGGGTCTACTTGAAAGTATCCCCTATGAAAGGTGTGATCTGGTTTAGTAAAAAGGGAAAGTTAGGCCCTAGGTATGTAGGGCCTTACAAAGTAGTGAGAAGAGTGGGAAAGGTGGAATATAAGTTGGACCTACCTTATGAGATGCGTTTGATCCATCTAATTTTTCATTTGTCAATGTTGAGGAAGTTCATATGTTATCCAAGCTCCATGGTTCCTTATATGTGAACATTGAAGAGCATTTGAGTTATGAAGAGGTACCGGTTGAGATTATACACCGGCAAGTGAAAAAGTTAAGGAACAAGAAAGTTGCATCTGTCAAAGTGCTTTGGAGAAATCAACAAGTTGAGGGTGCTACATGGGAAGCGGAAGCAGAAGCGGATATGATGAAGTGTTACCCATATCTATTCCACTCTACTCAAGCCTAAGGTATTAAGTTATTCTTTTCTGAAACCTCAAATTCCTTGCATGTTAGTTTTCCATGATGCATGCACTTTTTTTATGTTTATGGACTTTTTTTAGACATATTTTGAATGTGGATTTTGAAAATTTCATGAAATGACATTTAAGTTGGATTTTTGCATGCATTTTGAGTTATTAGTTGATGATTCACTCCTTAGAGTCTGCCTTTAAGTACATTTAGGGATGAATGTTCCCAAGGGAGAGATATTGTAATGACCCTCGACTTATGAGCCTAAGAGTGTAGAAAAGTTGGATAGAAAATGACCTAGGGTCAATCCACGAGTTTGACTTACGGCCTGTAGATAGATTGAAGGCCCGTAGGTTTTCAACTTAAATATGAAATTCAAGAAAGGGAAAAAGTTTCAAGTGTGGGGTAACCCATATACCCAATGACCACTCGTAGAAAGATTGACAGCTTATAGATAGGGTCATAGGCGAGGGTGCCAAACATGAAAGAAATTTGAAGTTTCTGGAAAGTGGTCTACAATTATTAGCATGGTTCGCAGACCATTCTATGGCTCGTAGATACCCTTTGTATATGAGATCCAACAAAGTGAGAAATTGGCTAAGTGTGAAAGGACTCTACGAGTCCAACCACGAATCGTAAATCAAAGTATGACCCATAGAAAAGAGTTTTGTAGGTTGGGTTGAAAAAATAGTCTCTGAAGATGGGGAAAAGAAGAATAGGATGGGTAGGACTATGGTCCGTGGTTCAAACCATGACCTATAATTGGGGTTTCGTAGATCCTATCCAGCAATTTTTAATGAGGGGCAATTTGGTCATTTCTGTAAATTCTAATCCTATACTATCTCATTTTTGACATCCTAAGGGCCCTAAATAAGACCTTGAAACCCTAAGGACCTTAGTCATTCTTCCATTCTCTCATTATCAAATTCCTAAGGCAAAAAAATACTCTCTCTAAAAAGGTCAAGGAAAGGTTAGGGTTTTCAAGTTCTTCCTAAAGGATTCAAGCTTTTTTCTTGGTGACTAATTGAGGTATGTGAGTTTGATTTGTGCATCTTCTTTCACCCACAAACTCCTACATAATGCCTTTTACCTTTTCTTTAAGTTCTTTCAAGTTACCATGTATACTAATGATGATTCATGATACATTATGCTATTAAATGATCGTGATGATATTCTATGTTGTTTTACCAAGTGTTTTACATGTCTTGAAGTTAATGATGATGACCCCAATGATGTGGGTCCAAGTAATGAAATGTGGGCTATTTACTATGTTTTGGATAAGTATATTTTCCATGATTATGTAAGATTTTATGATTTATGATTGTTTCAACTTAAAAAGCTAGCCCACCTGGTTTCAAGTCAAGTTTGCATGTTTTATGACAAAGATTAGGGCATTAAAGAAAGGTTTTAAAGTTATGATCTATTGACAAAAGCCCTAAAGATGTTTAAGAAGGTCCGCAATATGAAAGGATAATACTCACTTGGTGGTTCTTTTAGTTTGAGTTACTTCTAAAACTTGCTACTTATGATTCTAAATGTCATAAATTGACTAAGTTATGTTTAAAGATTTTGTGAATGACTGAGAACCGAATGTGACATTGAGGTGGAGTTCAGTAAGGGAACCTTAGTAGCAACCATTTGTCTCATTAACTATGTGCCACCATAGGAGCCCTTGTAGCATAGGCTAGTAGATCTACGTAGGTCATTTATGTTATATAAAGATGCATGCTAAGATGACCAAGTTTCACCTGCCAAGGGGTCTCCCCATGCCAACGTAGGGGTTTATGTTGGATTCCATGTAGTAGCTCGCATGATCTTATATGTCGGTTAAGGTCTACTCTTACAAGTTTATGACTCTACGATATAGTTCCATCATATATGTTCTTTATGTGCATGACTTTCACTCATTTTGATACAATATTACTTGCATATGTTTAAGCTCATATTTAAAGTCTCATTTATCATCCCATGCATGTTTACCTTTATTTTTGAATAATGGCATTATAATTTTATATTTGCATTGCATCTCATATACTTTGTACGTTCTAAAAGTACTAACGCATATTTTGCCTGCATGATTTAACCATGCAAGAACAGATGCTCCTCCATCGGCTCTTGGCTAGTTTTTAGACGTTCGTGACTAGTGTTTCATGGTGAGCCCTTAGTTTGGGTCTCTACCATTTTCTATTCTAGCTTGTATTTTTCTTTTGAGACGATGTATATGTTGTCCTTTTGAGGCTTTTGCATTTGTGTTGTTAAATATTGGAGTCTTTTCTATTTGATGGTTGTCAATCATCGGTCAGTCGATCCATCCATGGTTCAGATGGTATGATGTTTGGATAAACTATGTTTTTCATGTATATTTTTTAATATTGTTTCATTGTCATAAATTTCCCATAGACCCTTCTCCTTTTTAAATTCTGCTTTTTTTAAGTTGTATGCCTTTGAATGCTTAAGATATATAAGATGGCTTAGATGGGATGTCTTCGGGTATCTCTTTCACCATGTGACAACTAGTCCCCTAGGTCAGGTCATTACACAAATTCTAAGTGATCCATGATTTTTTTCTCACAAACAATATCAGTGCACCCCAAGGTGACTTGCTAGGCCTAATGAAGCCCTTCTCCTATAAGTCCCTTAATTTATCCTTTAGTTCTTTCAACTCCATCGGGGCCATATGATAGGAGGGAATGGAGATACCTTGATTATCAAGGAGGAGGTCTATACCAAAATCTATTTTCCTTTTGGGAGGAATATTAGGAAGTTCATCAAGAAAGACATCAAAAAATTCATTATCAATCAGAACCGACTCCATAGAAGGAATTTCAGAATCAACATCCATAACTCTTACAAGATGATAAATGCAACCCTTAGCAATCAACTTCCAATCATTAAGACCAGAGATGAGCTTACACTTAACCATCGAATCATGACCTTTCCACTCAAGAATGGATTCATTAAAAAATTGAAATCTAACTTTATGAGTGCTATAATCAATAGAGGCATGATATGTATGCAACCAATTCATCCTAAGAATAATGTTAAAATTTACCATGATTTCAACAAAATCACAAGGCAAGACTTATCCAAATGGACACGGGACAACCACTATAGACTCTCCTAGCAACAATGGACTCACCAATGGGGGTAGACACCAAAAAAGATTCATATAACATTTCGAGACATATGTCAAATGTACTAGCAAGGAATGGGGCAATGAAATATAAAGTGGCACCCAGATTCAATAAAGCATACACATCATAATCATAAACCTTTAACATACTGGTGACAATATTAGGTGACTCTGTTAGGACTCAAACCTGGGGCCTAGGCGTAACACGGTGAATAGGAAAATTCCAAACAAGCCTCTTTAGCATACATGGCATATCCTTGATTTCATGGAAGAATAAATAAGCAATAAGCAAGTAACAAATAGTTCTAAGGGAAGCGGGACTTTGGACTTACGCTATGGGGATGCTATAGGGAAGAGGATTAACATGGATCACATAGCAAGTAAAGTTTAAGGGGCAGGTAAGTATGACTCACGCTATGAAATTATTAGGGACTTAGGACTTCCATCTCATCAAGAATGTACAAGCAGCATAAGAAGGGGATAGATACTAAGGGAAATCATCCATAAATACATAGGCATAATATAGCAATGCCGAAAACGCTGAGAAGAAGCTAGATACACCAAATATCAACAATTTCCAACACATAAATTTTCACGAATGGACCCTCAAAATTCGTTCAAAATCTGATACACACAAATCATATATGCTATCTTGTCAAAATTGATGTTTCAAACTCAATGGAATCATCAAAACTTGAATCTAAGGTCTTCTTGACCTAGAACCCGATAAAATGTAACAAAACTAGTTTAGGATGCAAAAGACCAAATTGCCCTCAAGAATCCGAAAAGTATGATGATGTGTCTCCTGGGCCTAAAATCACCTCCAGAACCAATGAAACCATTAGAAATCCAATTTGAGCACCAGAACTCAAAATGTTGACCAAAGTCAAACTTAGCTCATTTCTTACCAAAATTTCCGACTTAAGACCTTATTTTCGCATATGGACACCGAATGTGATTTTGACACATTTTCTATATCAATTTCCACATTCCAGGACTGACGGAGTCGAGGAAATTCCATTCTGAGTTCCAAAACTTCAAATTGCATCAAAATTCATTATCTGAACAACTTAAGTCTTAAAATTTAAAAACTTGCAGAATTCTTAACTTTTAGACTTATAATCAAAACCAACTACGCAAGTTGACTAAATAACACCAGGAGACGCTAACGGAAGGGATAAAATAGTCATTTTCATAGGAATTACCAAAATAATTGTTAAGGTCATTACACTCCGCCACTAAAAGGGTTTAGTTATTGTGAAAAGGATACAAGTTTTCATAGTAATCTCATAAGAAACTGCTGAGGCAATTGGTGATTATCCAATCAAACTTAGACAAATGTATGTCTACTTTCGCATAAATATTTGAATTTCATTCTTTTAGATTTTATTGGTTCAAAAAGCTCTTTCATGTTCTATCATTTTCTTTGAAGAAAAGTTTTGGACCTCTATAAATAAAAGAATTTTTCTTTTGATACATAGTATAGCAGCATCCACAATGTAGTCGTATAGTAAATTTTATTTAGAGGAAAATTTATTCTCTCAATCACTATAAATATTTTTTTATATTAATATTTTCAGATGTAGATCAATTGATCAAAGCATCAAAGATTATGCTTCTTTCAATATAGTTATCTTTGCAGTCAGATTTATCATCTTTAAGATTTACAATTATGAAACTCCTCATAATTCTCTTCTGACAACAACACTGCAGCCAATCTCTACTCTCCATCACAATTAGCTCCGCTTTCAACTATCATCAGCACATTTATAGCTATCACATATTTTTTCACCACCATCATCAGTATCAACTAATTTCACCATTATAACCACCACTACTATCACCACAAACCGTCATCATCATGTCAGTCACTACAACACTAATCACCTCCACCATTATAACTATCATCATTCTATTAGTGACAACTAACACTAATCATTATCACCTACCACTACAAACCAACTATCACTAGGGAACATAAATGCTCTATTTTTTAATCAAATAATAATTATTTTTCTAATATTCAATCACTTTTTGTAATTTAATTATATGTTTAGAAATAAATACATAATTATGTACATTTAAATATTTAAAAGCAAACCGTGTGTAATCATTCAGTGTTCATATCTGGAGACAACATCTTAATCATTCAGATTCAAACGATTTAATTATAATAAACACAAACAGGACCTACACTCCTTTTCAAATGGATTCAGGTCTCAAAATCAAACATAAATTAAATTACAACAACAGTGTTTAATTAAGAAGCTAGCCAGGAGTATAGTAGGGAAGAAATTGAAGACTTCTTAACAATTAGGAGGAGAAGTGAGATTGCATTTAGTAGGAAGAGCCAAGGCAAGTTCAGGATCAATCCCAAGAGAGGGCAATAAGAATGAATTCCTATAAGAACATAAGCACTGCAAGTCTGCACCTGACAAGGCTTCACAGCAAGAAGCAGATGGTTCCACTGGATTTGGCTGTGTTACTGATGGCTTACATGCTGTCAAACCATCGTCGTCCATGTTACAAATACTCAATCCACTTGCAAATTCTACTATAAGTAGTAGTCCTAGAACAACCATACCCAAAACTTTCACTTTGCTTCCTTTCATAGGCATGTTTGCTGGCTTTCTTACTCAGCACCCCAGTAGAGTGTGTGTGGAGCTTGCAAGTTAAATTCTTGAATTTATAAGCTGAGGACCCGAAGATGTTTTGATAGATTGAGGGGGCAAAACATAACACAACAATAATAGCTGCCTAAACTATAGTCACTTTAGAGTAGTAGATGTCATTATATAAAGGCTTAACAGTACATATACAGTTTTGCCGGTAAATTTTGTTTTAGATAAAATTATAGTTTATTTTAGTTGAGCCTTTAAACATATAACAAAGTGTTTTTATTAGGTATTTTTACTTCAAATTTAAAAAAAAAATCTGCGTATTCTCAAGCCTGATAAGAAAGTAAGTTCTATGGAGTAATGATTAAACTGATGATATCGTATTATGGGACGGAGTATTGGCTATACAATAACTCTCATGTTTAGAAGATGAAAACTGCGAAGATGAGGTGGATATACGAGCATACTAGAAAATTGCCAGGATGAGGTGGATGACAAAATGAGATTGAAATGGTTTGAATGAAGTATAGATGTTCTAGTGAGAGTGTGTGACAAGACGTTAGGAGAAGAAGAGGCAAATCGAAGAAGTATTAGAGGAAGATAATTAGACATGACATGACATGACCCTAAATGGGAGGATTTAGAGGTCGAGGATTAGGATAGAAGGTTAGTTAATTGCTAAGTGTTCTTTCGTTTTCTTGCGAGATACGCCTAGTGGTCACACTTTTGACCTTCTTTCTAACCAATAGTTTTCACTATTCTTGTAGTTTCTTATTCAGTTATCGCCTATGTTTTTTTTTGTTCTTTGATTATAGTATTATTTTGTTGTGATTTTTTCATTTCTATATTGTGTATTGTTCTCCATTTCACATTAGTTCGTTGTTGTTACTACTCTCATTAACCAGTTTCCTTTTTCAAACCATTTGAAAGTACTTTATTTAAGCTCAAGGTATATCAAAAACACTCTTTGTATCTTTACGTGGTAAGGATAAGTTCAGTGTACTTTATATTCTCCTCAGATCTCACTCATGAGATTAAATGAATATGTTATTGTTTGTTTCAGCATGAACGTTTATACATAATTAAGTTAATCATATAAAATATAATATAGTCTTCAATTATATAACTCAATTTCAATGGAAACAAACTTGAGATTTTACTACTTGTTGAGGCTAGTTCTTTTTGCACAGCACAGAAAATTAATAAAGACGGTAATATAATGAGGCATAGCGTAGGTAGGGTGGAATGAGGAGAACCACGAGTTAGAAGCCCGTGAGCATAAAAGTTTGTTATTATTCAAATCAAATTCTTCCGCTGCAGACTTCACGGGTGTATTGTGTTGGGACCTATGGCATGGCAATTGAATGATGTTTTACCAAACATGCATATCCTTTTAGTTTGAGTTATTGGCCTTCATTGTGACTCAACTTTGAGTTATCTTTCAAAAGTTAATTTACTTTAGGTAATTAGCTTTTATAGTCATTCAATTTTATTTTTATCTTTCAAAAGTCATTCAATTTTCCATGTTGTTAGTTTAGAATTTTTTTTTTTTTTTATTTCCATTTAATTATGGCGGATGTACAATTTTTGGATTTATTTTTTTAAGAAAAAATAATATTTAACTGTTGAGCTATTAATTATAATTTTTTATTCTTATAATTTTCTTGTTATTCTTCAATAATTGTATTTAATATGATGTCTTCTTGGGTATGAATATTTTAAATATGGGGTTATGTTTACAAATACGGATGTTCTTGAGAAAATGCTCCTAATAAGGATGGTTTTGCAAAAATACCCTCTCTTCCTTTAAGAATATATTTTTGGGCAAAATTGCCCCTCAGCTATAAAGTCTCATTATTTTACGCCAGACCTGCCTTATGGGAAGGATTTCGTTATTTCACCTTCGTACACCTGCCTTATGGGTAAGAATTTACACTACTTTTTTTTTATTTCTTTTTTTTGTTAGTATTTTGTTTCTTTTCTTTATTTCTTTCTTTTTCTCTTTTATTTTTTTCTTTTTTTTTCTTATGTTTCTTTTTTTCTTTCTTTTTTTTAATTATGGAACTATAAATAATATTTATTTTATATATTCTATATTTGTTTTAAATAAAATGATTTATAAATTCAAGCCAAGATTCAAGATATATTTTTTTCATATTTATTATTTTAAATATATAAGGTTTAAAATTTCACGAGATACAATATAACTCTTATTTTAGAGGTAATATTTGGCATAAAAACTTTTAAAGAATAAGTTACATCTCATGGGCAAGAGTTGACATAGTTTTTTGTATTTTGAT
>JBCEWC010004847.1:0-26282 GCA_038996855.1 Solanum aculeatissimum
GCTATGATGGCTTGATCGAGGGTCTTCGGGTCCTCTTTCGCCATGTCACATCTAGGCCCCCTTTTCGGGTCGTGACAATCTGGCTTATCTACGACCGATAAAACTAACCACGAGCCGTAGATGGGCTCACTCTTACTTGATCAAAAATCCAACTCTGCAACGTCTCTCGAATTCTGATCTTATAACCTATAGGGCCTTACAATATCTCCCCCTTAGGGACATTCATCCTCAAATATGTTAAACACAAGCTTAGAAGGAGTAAAGAAACAATAACAACCCAACATGAATGAAAAATACAACTTAAACATCATTTTCATAGAAATTTCAAGTTCATACTTTAAATATCATGCAAATGTAGTCTCATAAGCATGTAAATATGCATAATGACGTGAAAATATAAATGCAAGGAATTTGAGGTCTTAGGGAATGAATAATATAATATCTTAGGCTTGAGTCCCTTGGCGTGGCTGACACTCAGAGACTATTGCTAGTCCGCAAGCGAACCACTTGGCCTTATCACATTCTTCAATCATAGCTTAACATATTAACGGAGGACTAAAGATAAATAAAAGGTGGACAATCTCAATATATATATATATAATGGGTCAAGTCAAATCAATAAGACGTGTATGAAAGAAACTAGTCCAAAATTAATATCGAAATAAAAAACCAATCACACTATAGTCTATGAAGCCTCTATCAAATTGTTCAATGGTGCCAACGATAGGCTCACGACTATCTCAAATCAAAATAAGAAAATCTAAAGTCTAACTCTAAAATCTAGACAAACTAAATAATGTACATCCTCGAAGATCAGGGAGGACTCACCAATTAGCGGAAAAGTGGGGAAGATCCTCAATGAAATATTTATTGATGATCCCTAGTACCTGTCTCTGCATCATAAAATGGTATAGTCCAAATGAACGTCAGTACGTGGAATGTACGAGTATGTAACATTGTTGAATAAAACAGATATGGATAGAACAATAATCAACATGGAAATACTCGATCAACATGTCAAATGTCTATCTAAAGCAAGGATAAAGAGTAGACAATGATCAATCAAAATAAATTATCCAATCCAAATTCAGACCAAATCCAATCAAAGTACTAGAAGTATGGAACCTATCTAGGAGTTTCTCTTATTTGATAATAATCACTTATGAACCAGTGATCGTACAAATATCTCAT
The DNA here is from genome assembly GCA_038996855.1 of Solanum aculeatissimum. Classification (NCBI taxonomy): domain Eukaryota; kingdom Viridiplantae; phylum Streptophyta; class Magnoliopsida; order Solanales; family Solanaceae; genus Solanum; species Solanum aculeatissimum. The sequence continues at coordinate 1,192 of JBCEWC010004847.1, forward strand.
GGATATTTCCACAATCATTCAATACCTTGCTAGGGTAAAGAACGAATCGATCTATAATGGATCCAATCAAATAAGGCCTCTATTATTTTAGGGACCTGACTAGATGTAACATTCGGCTTAGCTATTTCAATCCTCTCCTATGTTTGGTGACGTAGTTATTGAGTTCAAGATTGGACTTACTCTCACTTAATTTGATGCTCAATACTCCTTCCAAGACTTAATACTCATAAAAAATCCATCTCAATCAATCCAATCAATGAGTCTCATAAGGACTCATATCAATTCATTAACTTTGTCACAATTGAGCCTTTCGGCCTATTAACTATCTAACCAGTTCTCAATCATATCTTTTAAGAGGAGCTAAGACCATCATTAAGAGGATTATCAATTTAGACCAATTATAGAGTTCAATTATGAAGACTCTTTGGACCATCAAGCTCTATAAGCCTATCATCATGCTCAATCTCAATCACAATCACAATCATGTTGTCAATGCTCAAGACTCAATCCTTAGGTTCGTTCATGCACTCTTTTGAGAAATAACATGTAGGGTTATCAAAGATAACTCATGTAAAAGTATTTAATTAGTAAATCAAGTTTATGATGATTATTAACATATAAAAATACATATAATTTACAAGAAAACAGTCAAAGAAACATGCACGGAGACTCAATACTTTCACCTTTCAATCTATCTCAATCAAGGGGCACATGTACAAACAGTCCCATGTTTTAATTTAGCATTACATACCTGGGATGAAGTTTAACAATCAAATTTCATAGGTATTTGGTTCCAATCGTTTGAATTCCTAGCTTTTCTTCTCATTTCCTTAGCCTTAGACTCTTGTTAGAACATTTATAAAGCTTAAGAATGGGTTTTGAACACTTTTTTATGGTTAAAACGACCTATATTGGTTGTGATTTAAGTTTCAGAGGGGTAGGAAAAAGTCTGGAATGCCCCTCAATTAATTAAAAATTTGCACTACGGAAAACCAAGTCCGCGTCATGGACTTAGGCACTCTGTGTGCAATTTTCATTAAAAATCTTTCGATCAAGTTTCTAATCCCATAGAAAATATAGGGATCACCATTAGGTGCAAATCTGAGACAAGTCTGTGATGTGGACTTGTTTCACACTTTTCTGGAATTGCATTTTTGTACCAAAAAATTACCTTTCGATTTGGGTTCTCTAAAAATCAATCAAGACCATTTTTCCACACAACGTTTCATACTTATCGCATTTTTGGCCTCTAATTTTATCGGATGTAACATTATATTCCCTTTGGGATCATTCATCCTCAAATTATGAGTAACTAAGGGTGAATTCAAAGCTAGAATAACCATTCAGCCAATCAACAATCTAGACAATCCATAATCAACTCAATGATAGACAAATCGATTCAAATCAACAGTAAGGACATTATCTTCGACATTCTCATTATTTGGCATAAATAAGTGTATGTACTTAGCTTTTATGTCTTCCTCAGCTTCCCAATTGACTTTCTCAATGAATTGGTTTATCCACATGACTTTGACTGACTCTATCTCTTTGGTTCTCAATTTGCAAACCTGATGATCAAGAATCTAGACAAGGACATCCTCATAGGACAAACTATCTTTCACTCCAATAATATCAATGTGGATTATCAATAAAGGATCCCTTAAACACTTCCTCAACATCGAGACATTGAAAATTGGATGAATAGTGGCTAACTCGGAAGACAACTCCGATTCATAAGCAACATTCCCAATCCTCTTCACAATCTAGTAGGGACCAATATAAGACAAACTTAATTTCCCCTTTTTCCCAAATCACATGACACCCTTCATGGGTAACACTTTCAAGTATACCTAATCATTCATCTCAAACTTTAAGTCTCTTCTTCTCACGTCAGTGTAGGACTTCTAGAGACTCTGTGGAGTCTTCAACCTTTCTCTAATAACCTTCACCTTTTCCATAGACTAATGAACAAGATTAGGTCCAATCAACTCAGCTTCTCGAACCTCAACCACTCAATTAGTGATCTACATTTTATCCCGTACAAAGCTTCATAGGGAGCCATTTGAATGCTTGCATAATAATTGTTGTTATATACAAATTCAATGAGAGGTAAATAATTATCCCAATTACCCTTGAGTCCAGGACGCAGGCTCTCAACATGTTCTCCAATGTTTAAATTGTATACTCCTCTTGGCCATCTGTCTAAGCATAAAAAGCAGTACTAAGATTCACCTTTGAACCTAGTCCTTTCTAGAAAGATTTCCAAAATTTGGATGTGAATTGCGCTCCTCTATCTGAGATGATAGATAAGGGAACTCCATGCAACCTCACAATCTCACGAATGTACAACTTGGCATACTCTTCTCTAGTGTAAGTTATCTTAACTGCTAACAAGTGAGCTGATTTAGTCATTCTATCCATAACTACCCATATCGAATCATGTTGCTTTTGGGACCTCGACAATCCGATAATGAAGTCCATATTGACCATCTCCCACTTCCACTTAGGGATCTTAATGTTTTGAGTCAATCCACATGGCCTCTAATGCTCAACTTTAACCTGTTGACAATTCAAACACTTGGAAACAAACTCAGCAATATCCCTTTCCACCAAAAGATATCTCTTAAGTCATGGTACATTTTGGTAGCGCCAAGATGAATGGAATGCCTAGAGTTACGGTCTTCAGCCATAATTCTATCTCGAACACCATCAACTTTTGGAACACATAATACTATCTCAACACACAATCTCCCCCTTTAAAGAAAACTAACACCTTCTGTTTATGAACATCTTCCTTTAACTGAAGTAGAACAGGATCTTGGTCTTGCTTCTCTTTCACCTCTACCACTAGAGATGATGCAAACCCATTTTGAACATTAATCCAACCTTCATTATTCTCCTCAAGTTATACTCCTAATCAAACCAATCTATGCACCTCCTTAGCCGATTCTTTTCTCCCTTCCTCAACATGGGAAGTGCTACCCATTGACAACCTGCTAAGAGCATCAGCAATAATGTTAGCTTTGCCTGGGTTGTAGAGGATGATCATGTTATAGTCCTTGAGCAACTCCAACCATCTTCTCTACCATAGGTTGTGCTATTTTTCACTAAAGATATACTGCATCTTATGGTCAGTAAACATATCCACATGCACTCCATGCCAGTTGTGGCACCAAATATCAAGTGCAAATACAACCACTACAAACTTAAGATCATGGGTTGGATAGTTCCTCTTATGAACTTTAAGATATCTTGAAGAGTAGGCTACAACTTTACCCATCTGCATCAATACACATCCCAATCCCACTCTTGAGGCATCACAATAAAATACAAATCCATTAGTCCCTTAAGGCAAGATCAACACTAGGGTAGTAGTCAACCTTGTTTTCAACTCTTGGAAGCTCCTCACATTCATCAAACCATTGAAACTTGACCTTATTCTAAATTAGTCTAGTCAATAGCGAGGATGGGGATGAAAATACTTCAAACAATTTGTGGTAGTAGTCTGTCAACCCTAAGAAACTTCTTATGTCATTCAGAGAGGTCAGTCTAGTCTAGCTCTTAACCGCTTCAATCCTTTGAGTGTCCACTCCAACACTATCACCAGAGACAATATGGCCTAGAAAAGCTATATAGTTGAGCTAAAACTCACACTTTTAAAAATTTTCATACAACTCATGGTCTTTGAGAGTCTGTAAATTAATTCTGAGGTGATTAGCATACTCCTCCTCTTCTTTAGAATATGCCAAAATGTCATTGATAAACACAATCACAAACATATCAAGGTACAATCTGAAGACTCTATTCATCAAATCCATGAAGGTTGCGGGCGCATTAGTCAACCTGAAGGACATGACTAAGATCTCAAAATGGACATAACGTGTCTTAAAGTCTATTTTTGGGATGTTACATTACCTTACCTTCAACTGATGGTAACCAAATCTGAGGTCTATCTTCGAGAAGCAAGAGGCACCCTAAAATTGGTCAAACAAATCATCTATCCTAGAGAGAGGACATTTTTTCTTTATTATGAACTTATTCAATTTTCTATAATCAATACACATTCTAAAAGACCCATCTTTCTTTCGCACAAATAGGGCAGGATCACCCCAAGGAGAAACACTTGGCCTAATAAAGCCCTTCTCCAGAAAATCTTTTAGTTGCTCTTTCAACTCAGCAGAAGTCATTCTATAAGATGGAACTCATCAATGCCTAACCCTTCTATTCTTCATAAGAGGAATTCCAGACCCATGGTCGCTAACACGTTCTAATCAATCTACAACTTTTGTTTAATAATTTTTAACTACGACTTGCCTAGAATATTTAGTAACTGATTTGCAAGATGTCACATTAAGATGGTTGAGGATCATCCTCTCTACTTATGATGCCTACTATGGTGGGCCCGCCATAGTAATAACGATATTTCTCCTGTCAGTGCAATCTACACGGAGATAGAAACTCAATTTTTCTTTCCTCAAGTCTCCATTAACACATATAAGTATAGTACCAAACATGATCTGACTTTGAGTTACCAATTTATTATTTAACAATATCTCCATCACCCTCTACTTAGTCATACAAAATCCCATATCTTATTATATAAAACATGGTAAATAGTCATACTCTAGTACTATGGATGATATGTGATTACATCATAATTATAGCCACAACAGATCACACCATTATAATACAGGAATTAGTAACATATCAACTTCTTATTATTTCATATTAATTATTACACAAGATGGTTATAATCAATTATAATTATATCAATTCTTTTGCCATTGCACATATAATCATATTCATTCACAAATAATAGTCAACAATGGTTCTCTCATAAAATCCACACCCAAACTATTGGTGTATTGACACGACACTCGATCCAATAGTTACCATGTTAGAATGTGACACCTAATTCAATATATGTCAGAACGTGACACTTAATTCAATATGTATCAAAATATGACACTACATCCAATAATGTGTCAAAACGTGACACTCAATCCAACAATTACAATCACAACCATAATGAATGTTACACAAACTTGCACAATCATATAATAGGTTCATTGTATGTGATTTATTACCGCTAGCCATTTCTTTAAGTTTATTCTATTTTTTTTGATTCATATACATGTACGCAATATTAATATGCAATTAACAGGAACATATATCACAAAAAGAACATAAATCATTGTTTACAATGCAACCACTACAGTTGAATCACAAGTAAATTATCAGGTTTATTATGTAATATTATCAACATGAATATAGTTCACATTAGTGCTTTATATTTTATGAATAGGCATTCTCAAGTATTTCACATAAAACAGTCAACATGAACACATCCACATATGTGTGTGTGAGCGTGTATATATATATCAATAACCAAACACTCGACCCCCTTGATTATCACAAGTCTTAGGATTTCACATGAACCCAATAATTTCTTTACACATAAACTTACAATGATCAACTACCATCTCCACAAGAAGTACAAAGGCAAAAAATGAAGGACTAGACTATTACCATTAATCATAAACTAATCACAATTTATATAGTACGCTCTTACCCTAAGGGTAATAATCACACACTTAACTATCCAAATTTCATACCCGAAGGTGTAAGTATGATCTCTCTCATGAATCTATATTATACTATGTAGTGAGAATAGATTTACAATCAATAAGAAAAAATCTAGCCTACCAGGATGCCAAGTAAATATGGAGGGATGGTAGCATAATTTCTAACTTTTAGGTGGTGAAACGATGGAGGCAGGTTTGAAAGTCCTTGTTTGTAGTCTTCTTTGCAATGGGACCTCTTCTTGACCTTATTACCAAGCCAAGAGAAACCTTTTAAGGGTTTTTAGGATGACTTCTGGTCTATTTTACATCCCGAGGAAGAAAGAAGAAAAAAATATCTATATCTTGTTTATTATGTCCCGATGATCTCGTGTACTGACTTATTCAGTCGTTATTGAAAATATTTTCATTAAGAGTATGTGAATCTCACTTGTCATATTTTAGAATCAATTTTTGGTATACGAGAGCATTATTTATGATTTAAGATTGCACAATTCCTCTACTACAAAGTTAAGATGAAAGTGTATTATCAATTTAGTTTCAAACCTAAGTTTGAACTAATGTCAACTTCAAATGATCATAACTCTTAGCTTATAATAAATTAGGTGGATCAAAATCTATCAAATTAAAGGTCTACGAGTTTTCTTTCTAATGTTACCAAGTTTGCGTCATTCTGAATCTGAAGTAAAAAGTTATAATTGTTTTACTAAACACTATCCAAGCTGAGACCGCCATAGTGGGATTAGGCTACCATAGCAGGAACACCATGTGGGATACTCAGTGTTAAATGTATTTTTAGATCTAAAATATTATTTTACTCTCAAAACTCATCCAGGGTCAAGCTAGGACAAGGGAGAGGTAATTTTGACACTTTTCATTGAATTTCTCCTCCAAGGTAAGTCATTCCAACAATCTAACACTTATTTGATTGAGTAATCATTGCAATAATGTTAGATTGATTATGGTGGAGCTAGAAAGTTAACCTAGGTGGAATTTTCTGATACAAAGATATTTAATATTGAAAGATTATGTCCTTGGTCTTGAAAATTAACCTATCAATTCTAAAACATAGAGTTTGGGGTAGATTGAAGGGTAAAACTCATGGGTCTAAATCCCAAGGTATCTTTTGGAAGAGTAATTTATTAATTACTCAAATAATAATAATTATTATTAGATGATCTTCTTTAGAAATATGAAGAAAAAGAAATATCAACTTTGTTGCAGTACCTTGGCGCCTAGATAGGCTAGGTTTCTCAATTGAGTTGTTCTAAACCTATTTCTCATCACATGGCATAAGGTAAATTGACAAGTGAGATCATGCCTAAACCTTCAAATAGAAAATTTAGATGGCTAAATGTGTGGTAATATTGTTAGAATAGAAATATATTATGTGAATTACAATTAGTCTATGACTAGTGGTGATAATCTAGTTCTTGATTGTTCTTAATACTTGTCACTGAGACGATTGATGATTCTTGTAAAGGTTACATGTAAAGAAATTATTGGGTTATTACAAGATCCTAAGGTTTGTAATAATTAGGGGGGATCCAATATGAACTATTAATATATTTGTATGTGTGTGTGTTCATGTTGATTGTTTATCTATGATATATATGTAAACTTGTTAACTATATGTTAGTAATACATGTTTATATATGAATCGAGAAAGATGGAATGAACCTATAAAAATGGCTAGTTATGAACAATTGCATATAATAAAACTCGTTATATGATGATGCAAATTGTAATAGATTCATTTTGATTGTCATTGTAATGTGATTTTGATTGTGGATTGAATGACATGTTCTAATACATTATTAGATCAAGTGTCACATTCTGACATATTATTGGATCGGGTGTCAATTTTGGCACATTATTAAATTTGATGTTATGTTCTAACACATTATTGGATCAAATGTCACAATCCAACATGCTAACTATTTAGGTGTGAGTTCCATGAAAGAACAATTGTTGACTGTTATTTGTGAACGAATATAATTACATGAGCAATGACAAAGAAATTGATATAACAGTAACTAATCAGACCCGTTTTGTGTAACAATTGATATGAAAGGATTGGAGGTTCAAGTGATGCTATGTTGGTGATGTGATTGTGTATTCTCTGTTTAATCTTCTTATGGTTGTCTGTTATATTTCATATAATCTAATATGAGATAGAGTATGACCAAGTAGAGAGTAATTGAGGGGTTGTTAAGCAATCAATTGATGACTTATATTATGTTTAGTACTATGATTATGTGTTATTGAGGGCTTGGTAAAGAAAGTTTGAGTTTATCTTCGTGTAGGCTTAACTGGCGGAGGAATTCTGCTATGGCGGAGTCGTCACAGCGGGTTAGGTCCTGCCATGATGGGCCAGAATGGGTAGAGAGAGAGAAAAAAAACCTTAAAACATCTTAATGTGGCCATTTGCGAATGAGTTATTAAACATTCTAGGCCAAGTGTAAACGATAAGGATTAAATTAAAGTAATAAAGTTATTAGACCCGAGTTAGAGGTTGTGAATTTTCGAAATTCTATTTATGAGAAATAGACAAGTTAGGCCCTAATCAGTACGGAGTGTTGGCAGCGGAGTACTTGTAAAGATGATTTTATATCTATAATAGGGTGGTTACAATGAGCAGTATGGTAGAGTATGTGGTTACGTGTTTGGTACCGAACTTTCCTATTATATTGCATGCGTCCTTCAGACATTTACTTGTATTGTGTGATCGGTTTTGGGTTGACCGATGATGGCTACTAACACAAGTTGTTTGTACTTATACTACTCTTGCTATATCTTTTTGGCATAGTTGGGTTGCAGAATCGGTGATGTTTCTTAGGTGAAAACGAAGATGTTCTCCAACAACTTTTATCCTTCCTTCATATGGAAAAAGATGTGTCATTATTTTATTTGTACTCTACACTCTTAATAGCTATGGTACTTGTTTAGACTGGAATCCTTTGATTTTTTTTTAAAAAAAATTAAACTATATTCTTAATTTTGTACTTGATAATTTAAAGACTTTTTAAATTTTATTTCCTATTTTGTTCATCTTCTGCATGATTTAATTGCATGAAAATTTAGGATTCTCCTATCTAAGTGTTGAAGTAGGTACCTGCACGGTCTGATAGGTTGTGTCATGGCATCCCGCTATGGCGGATCTCATCCCGTCATGACGACATTGCTGTGACGGGATAGTGTTGATCCAGATCAACTTGAATCATAAAATTTTTACCCTGCCTAATTAACAACAACATTCGAGCATGAATGCTTTTGTCAAAGAGAATATTTGGGAAGTAGAAAATCGAAACAAGAAAAGAAAGCAAAAAACATTACTTTTGCAATTAGCAATTTTATGGAGAGTGTTGTTTTAATTTCGAAAACGAAATACTTTAGTGCTGAGTGCATATTACTATTTATTAAATCCAGAATAGAATCCTCTGGCAATATTTCTTCTCTGCATTTATATGGCTATACTAGTTAATATTTATTGCCAAATTATCGCATCAAAACTCAAAAGATATTACTAAAAAACTTAAATTTAAGCCCCAATATATGGAGCTCACTACATGCCAATAAAAAGAAAAATGCTACTATCATCTTTTCCTGAAAGGACATTATTGTTTCTTCATTGGTTCTGATCCCAAGAATACTTTGTTTATTTACATTGGTGTACACAAATTGACAATGCCATATGTATTAGGTGAACTCCCCCTTGTCCATAAATCCCTACATGTTTTATATTATATTATCCAAAAACTAATGTACTCAACTTGATCCCTCTCAATATTCCCACTTTCCCAATTCATTTAACTAATGGTGTTCGTTGTTTTTTTCTGATAAAACATACCATAAAACATATATAAATGATGCTACTACAGTGTAGTTAATAATTTAGTAAGTACAATGTTGTAGCATAGGTCTTTGTTTATCTAAGCCTAAAAAGATAAAGGTACCAATTAAACTCTTAAAATATCTCTTTTTCTCTCTCCAATAATTATCTCTTTTGCTAGACTATATATATTATAGCCTGAATTTCGAAGTAAATCAATTCTTTTATAAAATGTGATACAATATTCCGCACCATATATATTCCCCGTATCTCAATTTACTTCGTAGTTTTTAATTTTTAGTTTGTCTTATTAAAAGTATCATATTTTTTAATTAAAAATAATTTAATTTTAAAATTTTTACTTGTATCTTTAGTGAATTATTTATAGTCACAAAATGACCAAGGAGAATTTTAGATCATAAATTTTAATTTTTTTATTTCTTTTTTAAATTTTGTGTCATAAAGTCAAACGCTATCACATAAATTGAGATGAAGAAAAAATAAATATATAAAATAAGTAAGCAGATAAAACAATAATTTACCTAATATAGAATAAGCAAGCACATAAAACAATAATCAACCTATTAACAATATCACTTGTAAAATTTATTGATATTACAAACCACACAATAAATATATATATCTTAAATTCTTTTGATAAAAAGATCAAATATCAGGACATGACAAAATCAATTCTTATAAATCATCAAGAACTATGACGGGATGGATAGTATCCTTCTGGTCCATCTTAATGAGAAAATTTGAATTCGTATACTTTCGAAATGAAGGTGAAGAAACATCATGAATTATTAGCATCTACTTAAGTTCACCTAGGATTCTAATCCAATGGCCCCTACTCCTTGATATGTAATATGTTGTCTTTTGGTTCCTAATTGTTTATGGAATAAAGATTATATCCACACCTGTATGAGTGGCAGTCATTAATATAACTGTAGTGTGGGACACTAAACAAAGACTAAAGAAGATAATGACACTGATATATATATATATATATAGTACATACAAAGGTTTAATTACTCTTCAAGTTATGTTTACTGTATATATGACTTAATTGGAACCTTATGTCAGATGTTTGTCATATATAGTCAATCAACTTTAAAGCATCTTATATTATTCCCAGCAGTCAGCATCTCATGACTTGAGAGAAAAAAGAAAGTGAAAAAATGTGGGGTAGTGGAGTATTAATTTTACTCTTCACTGCTAGTTACTTTCCAACGAGTTTAAACAATTTAATAAATGTTCCTTTAATCAGTTCGTTGATTTCTTGAATAATTACTCAATTTTTACTTTATTATATCAAGTAACTATATTAATTCATTATAATATAAATTCCTTTTCGACATGCATATATATCGTCCCCCTGCTTAGCTGGGGTTTGACTTGTGTTGGCATGTATTTAATTTACCTTCATTTCTAAGTTCAACGAGAAACTGTACTAGCTACTTTTTTCTTTATTTCAATGTATTATTTATTTGATTGTGACTTGAGAAAAAATTAGGAAGACTTTTAAATCTTGTGATATTATACTATTAAAATCAACAAAAGATGTGATGCAATGGATGAGGTTGCTCCTCTTTTAACCAAAAGGTCTCAGGTTTGAGCTCTAGATATGAAAAAATCCTTGATATGGAGTGTTTCCAACCAAATGGGGTTCTACGCGGCACAAATATATATATATATACAAACACGCGTGCGCACACACCCTCCTATCCGTTTCAAAAAGAATGACCTGGTTTGACTTGATACAAAGTTTAAGAAAATAAAGAAGTCTTTTAATTAGTTTGTAGTTCTAAATTAAAATTATGTCAAATGTACTAAAATGTCCTTGTGGCCTTAAACATGTTACGTGAAAAGCTGAAATTAAAATATTGTCAAAAAGGGGAAGAGATCATTCTTTTTAAAATAGACTAAAAAAAAAGGAGATCATTCTTTTTTAAACCGAGAAAGTATATAATACAATTTACCAAAAGAAAGTGAGTTATTTTTCGAGGAAGCCACAAAAATGTGGACCATTTTAGCAAAGAAATCAACTCCATAAAGTTGCCATTTCTAAAAGAGACAAATTAGGTATGTTTCACTTATTATTTGATGGAAAAATAGCTGACAAGCATAACAATTTTTGTAACTGCACATAACGGAAGGATGTAATTGCTAGCATTTGGATACTTTAACAACATAGTACTTTAATTTTGATATAGAGATAGTTTAAGGATGTAATTTTAGCCAAAAATAAAGTTCAAATATTTCAAGTGCTTCATCTTATTTTATAAGTAAGCATTGTGCTTTAGAATAGAAATGTTAAACATGATAATAATTCAGCTTATTCCCACTGTAAGAAGAAGATGATAAGTACTTTTTCTGTTCGGATGACCAAAATATCTTTAAAATTATTTATAAAAAGAAAATATTAAATTGATATGTTTAAATTGTGTCAACACCAATGGTGTAAAGAAAAAAACAAGAAGAGGTAATTTGACACTGTAATAAAAAAATCCATCACAATGTGTTCAGGTATTAGTATGTTGAACTCCAAATCAATTATAAGTAAAGAACAAGATATAAATAGAATGAAAATGGAATTAGGGGATCTGTGTTTTTGAAGATATATATATATATATATATAAAGTGGAAACCATACAAGATATAAGCAAATGGAGTGTCTACTAATTATCGTTTAAACTTTTAAATAAGATGATTACACAATTTAACTTAAACGAGCTTGAAACTCAAAAATATAATGTGGTAACTAGTGAAATTTCCATCTTATTATTTATGTACAGAGAAACTCTTGTACGTACATGAAATCGTGGAAACCAAACAAGATCTAAGTACGTACATACTCTGAATAAATAACAAAGAAAAAGACTAACTAAACTGGTAAAAAAGAAAGGAAAAAAAATTGCACTAAGCTCCCGCTACGTGCGGGGTCTAAAGAAGTGCTGGACTACATAAGGATCCATTATATGCAGTCTTATCTTGAATTTTTGTGATAGATTTTTCACGGCTCGATAAATAACTAATTATTTGTAAATTATTAATTTAATGTGTGCATGCGTATAAAAACACTTTCCAAGTCTAATGGCGGATGAAAGAATTCCCTATTATTATTATTATTATTATTATAGTTATGAGTACACCTTGAAGATGTTTTTCTCTTCTTAGGAGGTGGTGGACATGTTAAGTACTTTCTTGATAACTTTGATTCCTCATATGTTGGAGTTGTTGCAATCTCTTGTTCCTCTTCATCATCAACATGCAGTTTGTTCTTCCAATTCTTGGATGTCAATATAGGCTTCAATGGACTCCTCAATGTAACCATCCATCCTTTTTTGCCTTCTGACTCTAAAACATGATTTCCATCCATTGGCTCTTTGGAAATTAATCCCATTTTTCTCGTGAGATATTATAAGAATCAATTTTAGGGTGTTTGTATAAATAGAAAATGAAAAAGTAATAAAGAAGAAGATAAGAGTATTCCTTTTTATATTGGAAAGAGAATATATTCTCCTCTAGCTAGTTGGAAAATTCTTGAAGAGAAAGGAAGAAGAAGAAAAGGGTCTTTGAGATTGAATTTTTTTGGACTATGAAAGCTATATTTAAAGGAGGAGGAGGAAAAAGAAGGGAATATTAAATGAAGAGTGTGAGTTTTGAATATATGTTTTAAACAAGTTGTTGTAATGTTATAACTAGTAGGAGTACTTTTTTATGTTACTTTTGCATAGCCTAAAGAAACAAAAAAAAAAAATAGTAATACTTTTCTATTTTTAATTTGTTTGATTTATTCTGACTAATTATAAATTTTTTAAATTTTATGATATTAAATTAAAAGTATGTCGTATACTTTTAATTTTATGATTTTAAATGTATTCTGTAAAAAATTTATAAAAAGAAAAATTAGAACACACTACAAATTAAAAACGAGAAAATAAATAGGTAGGGGGAGGAAAAAGGGAGTCGAGGAAAGCGTGACCTAAAGAAAAGCTAGAATAAAATTAAAGGGTTTTAAAGGCAAAAGGAGTGAATGTGCCCGTGAGAATTTCCTGACCATGGGCAGTGAGTCGCACAGTAGTTGAAAAAAAAAATATAAAGATTTATTTATATTTTTTTGAAAAGGAAGATTTGATATTTCTTGGCTTTATTTAGATTCCTTAATCAGTGCCTATCTATTCCCTCTTACGTTTTTAGCCGTCAAATTACACCACCTTTATTTTACAAAAGACTTATTCGATTATACTTCCTCAATTCACTTTTAATTATTGTATGGACTGGACTTAAACAATTGTGTAAGAAATATAATAATAATTAATGCTAAGAATGAAACATAAAAGAATATTGATTTTTTTTAAAATGTAAATAATAACAAGTGAATTTTTTTTCTATATTTAGAATAATGGATAAGTAATAAAATAAACAAAGAAAGTACTACTTGTTATGAAATATAAAGTAAGTAAGAAGAAGAAAGTAGAGAGAAGATTTATTATTCCTCTTAAAGAATATTCAGATGTATGTTATAATGAAGGAAAACTCCTTTATTTATAGGGGAAAACTGACTTGGTCCCTAAGTTAGGGTTTCTAACTTTTCTCCAAAGTAACCTATATAATATACATTCACTATAACACAAATATGTTTATAACACTCCCCCTTGAATAACTATTTGGTTGATTATGTGCCTCGTTAAAACCTTACTAGATAAAATTCAATGGGAAAAAAATTTTAATGAAGGAAAAAGAGTACACATATCTAATGATATGCATTTCGGATGCCTCATTAAAAACCTTACAAGGAAAACCCAATGGAACAAAACCTTGTGAGGAAAAAAGAGTACATTGTGTATTAACTCCTCCTAATGAAAACATCAATCCAAAGAATTGAATCTTCACATCCCAATCTTGTGTACCATCTTGAAAGATGCAGTTGGTAGAGACTAGGTCAACAAATCAGCTACATTGTCACTCGAACGCATTTGTCGCACATTTATATCATCATTTTTTTGGAGCTCATGTGTGTAGAAAAGTTTTGACGAAATGTGCTTTGTTCTATCTCCTTTTATGAATTCTCCCTTTAGGATCAAAGCATTTTGCAAGTTCCTCATTTCAACTTCTTTAAACAAACAATCTATTGTCTTTTGAAAACTCTTCAAGAGTTTCATTTCAAGTTATAAACTTGAATAACAATATGAAAAATTCTTGATTAATTTAATCAATATGAGGATTATAGACAAGTTTTTCAAGAACTTGAATATGCTTCATGCATTTTAAATCCTTCAAATACTTTCATATTAATTTTGTCTACTGACAGTATTCAATATTAAATGCATGACATTTTCTAGTGTCTAGATTGCAAGTCAAATAAGTTTTATGCTTACTAAGATGCATCATTCCACTTGTGTGACAACTCGAAAACTTTTCGGACCTTGTGATGTTGCTTGAGGACTGATTTGAATCTATCTTGGTTAGCTTTTGGGTTTCCCGAGTCTCTCTTGCACGACCGTCTTAGAAGATATCACATTGATTAAGTTTTGCTTGACGTCTTGTGGAAGTACTGACTTTAAATGGCCATATCTCTTAGTATGGAATGAACTATGGGGGCCACGACCTATCAAATTGAAGATCTTTGAGTTATCTTTCCAACACACTTAGTTTTACTCAATTTGAAGTTTGGATGTGAAAGTTATGGCCTTCACAGTGTGACTGCCTACACAGGAAAATATTCTGAAAAAGGGAAGAGGAGTATTGGCTAAGGCACTGCCTCACGACAGGCTCCCGGGCCATGTGTGGACTCACGGTCCGTGGGACAGGTCGTGTGACCTCCCACAAGGCATGATAAAGTATTTCGGGATGACCTTGACCTACGAATTGATTTTATGTATAGGGTTAACGTTCCAGAGATTGCATCGTCTTGACGGTGGGGGTTCACGGTTCATGTGGAGGCTCAAGACCCATGAATGGGTCCGTGTAGGTTCCAGTAATCAGCTAAGGCTCTAGGCCAGGGCTCTGAGCCAAGAGAGGCTCCATGGACCACCTCACAGTCCGTGTGAAGCCTCACGGCTCGTGTGTCTACCCGTGTAGTTGCGAGAAGAGAATTTTTCTAAGTATGGGATATTCGTAGGAAACGTTGGTTCCAAGTGTGGCTTCACGGAAGGGACTCACAGACTGTATGACCCCTCATGGCCCTTGTAGTTGACTGTGTGGGTAACATTTCAAATTTTTCTATCCGTTGCTAGATTGGAGCTCGTCGTCAAGTGAGACCTCACGACAAGGTGCACAAACTGTGAGTCACTACATGGTCCGTGTAGTGCACTTCGTCGATGACAGTTTCAGTTTTCTTCCTCATTTCATTAATGGTTTAATTGTAATTTTTTAACTAATCCTAAGGTTGTTTTAGCATTTTTAAAACCCTCCTAAACTCCTGATTTAGCCCTTTGCACATTCATTCAATCCAAACCCTCTCAATTTCTTTCAATTTCTCTCAAGCTCCTTTGAAGACTAGGCTTGTAAATAAAGGAAAAACTCAATTCTCCATCAAACTCTCCTTGTTCTTCTTGGTTGTTCAAGGTATGTGGGATTGATTCATGGTTCTCCTTTCAACCATGAAGATCCAAAACTTTTCTTCTTCAATTTTTATGAATTTTTGCTCTCTTTGAAATTGGGTCTTTTAAACTATGAATGATTTAATTCAATTGAGTTGTGGGCTATATTTAATTGTCAATTTTAAGGTGAATTAAGTCCTAATTTGTTGAATTCCATTGATTTTATGAAGATTCAATTATGCATGTCTCTTTAATTCTTCAATTCAAGCATGGGTAGTATAAATTATGATTTTAATTGTTGATTTTCTTATGATTTAATTATGAATCTATTTTATTTATGATGATTTAAATGTTGATACCAATTACCCATGCTATTCAATGATCATTCATGCATTGCATTCATGAGAATGGAGACTTGACTTGATGAAACTCTTGATATGGGCTTTGACCCACTTGACTTGATATGATTTTGACTTGATTTTGATAAGACATGGGATATGACTAAAATGTGATCACATTTTGTCTTGATATGACTCTTTGAGCATCTTGGGTGTTTACACCATATTATTATGTTAGAATTAGCTACTCCTATGCATTGATCTTGGATTTGACTTGAACTCTTGCTTGGCTTTGATCTTGGATTTGACACTTGAACTCTTGCTTGTCTTTTTAACCTAATTATGGAAAAGATTTGAAATACGATTTGACTTTTTAGCCTAACTTTGCATTGTATGGATTTGAAGCATTGAACCTCCATTTTGAAAGCTTGTATATATATATATATATATATTTGTGGGATGAGACTTACTACCGAGGGATTGAAGTTGGGGTGGACTATCTCTAAGGGTCGATACTCCTTTTCGTCAAACCATGTGCCATTATGGGATTTCTCTCAAGATGGGCTGACTTGTTACCCCCTATTTTAGGGTGGCTTGGGATCTACCTAACAAGTAGTCCAATTCCAAGTAGTAGCTTACTTGATCTCCCTTGTTGTCGGTTGAGGTTACATCCCCGCTATGAATATGTAGGTTTGCATTCATGCATCATGGAACTTCATGGCATATTGGTAAGATACTTTTCCTTGATTATATACATTCTTTCTATACATGTGTGTGCCCTCGCCATCTAGCTTTGTAGTAGGTTCATGTTCATGTGCATGGCATGCCCGCATACTGAGTGCATTACATGTGTTAATCCATACTCTTTGTCTACATGATCTAACCATGTAGGGACCGGAGACGACACTCATCTACCGTTGGACGCTTAGTTGAGATCTCGGACTTGTTGCTTGTGGTGAGCCCTATACTCCAAGGGAAAAACCCACCTTCTTCTAGCTTATGTCTTATTATGTCTTATATATCTTGTGACTTGAGGATGAGCTCGGGTTGTGTCGAGGCCCCATCTTATTCTATGTAGAGGCATTGGTAGACATATCAGATTCTATTGTACGCCGTACTAGGTGCTTAATTGAGATGTTATGACTATCTATGCTTTGTTATGGCTACTTCTATTTCGATTATGCTTTTGCTTATGTTATTATGATTGGATGGATGGGAATGTGCTTATGTGGAAAGTCCCTAGCTCCTGCTTGCCCCCATAGCTTGAGTCATACTTACCCGCACCTTTAGAACGTAATTGCTATATGGTATGTGATTCATGTTTGTTCCATTCCCGGTGATGCCCCCATAGCTTAAGTCCAAAGCCCTGAAATTCCTTTGACTTATGTGTTACTTATTGTATTAGGCGCTTCCGAACCAATGATGTGTGCGATGATGCTTGGATGGCTTGATCGAGGACTCTCGGGTTCTCTTTCTTTATGTCACGTCTAGGCCTTACTCTTGGATCGTGACAACTTGATAATTAGAGTATACTTTAATATACCATAAAATTTAGATCCTCAAAATCTTTTACAATATTGCGCTATAATGTATCAAATATATCATTGACAAAATATTCTTTTTGTTGATTTGCAATGCGACATAACTTGTTGAGATCTCATCACTCCATTATTTTCAGGTAGTTTTTCCTCTCATAAGTTTTCATGAAGTGTTTTGTCATAAGATCTTCAAGAGAACACTGCCTCTTAATTATGACCATTTTGATCATTTGTTCCTTTCCTTTTAAGAATTATTTTATTTTGGATCAATTGATGTTTCATGCATATCATAAAATGTGTTCTTCAAGGACATTCAATAAGAGAATTTCAACTCTTAATTTATTATTATCTCCCCCATATGTTAGACAAACTAACATATATTCCAATCTATCTTGGAGAATCCATCTTTTATGCATCATGATATATTTATGAATTATATACTGCATATCAAAATTATTAGATGAAAATTATATGATCTCTAATCATGTATCAATTGAGAGGGAAATTGATCATAATAAATTGATCATGTGATTATCTTATTGATGCATCTATTTCACATATTACATAACCGTTTATGGGCCCATATTCACCTTTCATACTTTCAGAATCTAGGGAATTTAGTCCCAACATTAGTTGATCCAAATCCATGAGAACAAACAATCTTGAAGAATCTTTTATTTCTTCAATATATGTCTAATAAGTAAACTTCAAGTTTATAATGATATGTGTCTTTTATTGTAGTAAATTTTTTATTTACTATTACATGAGCGGATTTCAAATTTATTACTCAGTGAGTAATTTTCATATTCACTTCTTCTCAATTATTCTATCTCTCTTTTGGAGATGAGTAGTGATCCTATCACAATAAAGTGCACATACATATTGAGAAGTTTTATTGAATACTATGACATTCACTTCAGAGAATGAATCTGTATCTTTAGCTTTTATAAAAAAAATTCATTCTTCAAGAATAGAACACAATCATCTTAGCATATCAATTTATGATAGCTTGCTACCACATTCCATGTTTATGTGCATTATTCAAACATTTGTATTCTTTCAGAAATATTATGCACTGCTACAACATTCACTTTGAGGAATGAAGCATTTTCAATGGAACATATTTAATGACTTTTCATCAAAAGCACATTATTTTATTTTAGTCATTATTATATCATTAATATAGTGCATTGGCACTTGAACCCAATGTCTTATCCATATAAAAATATCTTAGATCATAAATCAATGGGAGTTGAATTCAATATCTTATTATCATGGTTCATCGAGACCTTTAACCCGATGTCTTACCCTTTTAGTGCAATAGAACTAAAAACTATTCACTCTTCTATAGTCATAAAACCATCACCAATCAAGTGATTTATCTTTCTTTCAGGGTGTGCGAAGTAATCTGTTATATCGAATTGTGTGATGTCAACATGATTTTTAGAGATAAAATTTACTTGAAATTTTTTCTCTTTCTTCTTTAATGATGTCTGATAAAACTCAATCAAGTGTTTGGGAGTACGATACTCACATACATAGTGGTCTTTTCTATCACATTAATAACACTCTTTTGGTGGTAATTTTTCTTTGGTGAATGATTACCACTAGGAAAAGAATTTTGTTCTTAGTCATTATCATGACCACGATCAAAACTGTGACTTTTATCATGCCTAACATGGTGGGCATACACCTCATTCACTTCAGAAAGTGGTGTTGATCTAGTAGGTTGATTCTCATAATTTTTCATTAATAAATTATTATTTTATTTGATCAGAAGAATATGAGAAATCGGTTCAGGATATTTTTTGAAATCTTTTTCTCGATTTTGCTATTATAGCAGCACATGCGAGGGATAAAAAGTAGAGAACGTTTTTTCTATCATATTATAGCCAATCATTTCTCCACACAGTTTCAACTAAGAAGTGATTCTGAACATAGCAAAATTTCACTCATGAATAAACTTAAAGTCAGTAGCCTAGATACATCCAATCATATTATATTTTTTTGGATGTATGGCCATCTTCAATTGATCATATCTTTCTTTTAAGCTTTTCAACAAAACAAATGGATTCTTGACTATGAGATATTCAAATTTTAAAATTTCATCAAGATAATGACACAAGAATATCATATCTTTAGCATAGTCTTATTTTGATATTTTATTTCATCTTTAATGGTGTCTCCAAAACCCATAGCATCCAATACTCCGGAAGGGTAGTTCTTGCCCAAACTATGAAGGGCAACGAACTCAAGTTTCGTAAGATTATCCATGTCAATAAAGAGAAAATAAATAAATAAATAATATCTTAGCCTTGAATTATTAACACGGTAGGGTCTCGTGCTGATAACGTGTTACGAAAATATAAAGTAAGTAAGAAGAAGAAAATATAGAAAAGATTTCTTATTTCTCTTGAAGAATATTCACGTATATGTTACAATGAAGAAAAATTCCTTTATTTATAGGGGAAAACTTACTTGGTCCCTAAGTTTGGGTTTCTACTTTTTCTCCAAAGTAACCTATATAATAGACATTCACTATAAATCAAATATGTTTATAACACTTGTATAGTTGTTATAAAATACTCTATTTGTTTCCTTTTTAGTTGTCCTATTTTTTCTGAACGTCGAACGACATAAATTTGGATTAACATTTGAGATATATATTTTTATCATAATGATATAAAAACATTGCAACTTATAGGTTTCGTATAGTTTTTGAATATAATTTTTTATTTTAAAATATTAGCTTATTGTAATCTAATTTAACTTTGAAAGATAATCAAACTGACTATAGAAAAATATAATATCATAACTGAAAAATGAAGAGACTAACAAATATTCGAATAAAATAACTGAAACACACGCATATTGTTAAAAATACCATCGAAGAGGAATTTACCATTTGCTCATGATCCCAGTAGTTTAATGTTAGTAGTTACTCTTTGAATGCTTTGGACCTCATGATGATTAAATTTAACTTTTGGGATTTGCCATATGTTATTTTCTAGTTGCATAAAATACATTTTATTAGATTTTGTGTAGTTTTGATGATTGAAAAAGTAACATGAAATATGTTAGTCAACCTAATCCGTAGGAAGATTATTAAACAAGTGTGCTATAACTAAGGAATGAGTGATTGTTTTGTGAAAAACTCAAGAAAATAAGCATGTGTTAAATTGAAGAATTGGAGTTCGACTACAACACAAAAGAGGCAAGCCGTTTCAAGTGAAGGAGTCTTACTTGAAGTAGAACTCTAATTTAAGGGAGTTTGAATCAATGTAGAGTTTGAAGTGAAGAATAACTCTATGAAAAGTTGTGCTTAAATAAAGGTGGAGTCATTCATAATAGGTTTACACTTATAGAGAAAAAAGGACAATCGTAAGATTGATTTCGCAAGTACTACCAGAAGATTGAACAAGCACATTGAAGAAGAAGTTCCTATCACAAAGTTTATGTATTAGGAGTTGTTAGGTTTATGTAATTTTAGTTCAGTAAGTTATAAACCAAATTAGGAACATTGTCTTCAAGTTGGGATAACTCCAATACTTAGGCACAAATATATTGGGAGGTTTATGTTGAAGTTTAGGAATTATTTAGTCTAGGATTGCAAGAATTGTAATCTAAATTTTGTTGACGCTTATTTATTTAGTAAAGTTTGGGTTAAATCCTATAGAAGTACAGGTCGTGATCTTTTACACCTTTTGTGAGCCAAACTTTTTTACGTAAAAATAATTTTTTTTATTTACTATTTCTAGTTTGTTGAAACACGTTAGGAAATTTATTTCTCTTATAGACTAATTTAAAGTAAAACACTTGTCGTCGAAATATCAATCGGTATCAAGGAGGATTTTCTTGTTAAAAGTTTAATCACTTAACAAAAGATTAGGATAAATTTTACACCTCCACTCGGATATTGGAAGGACAACATATCAACAGGACTCCACTATTCAATGATTAGTATTACTCATGATGAAAAGCAAACATAGAAGTTTTTATTAAGGTTGAAGATTATGAATTTTGAAATAGAGTTATTGATGGATCAATATATCCAACAAAGATGGATGCTAAAAATAATTACGTACTAAAACAAAAAAAAATGAATACATGGAGGCAAATGCTTGAAAAAATACCAACGTGAAGTTTATTCTTAATTGTAATTTTTGGACCAGATGAGTACAATTGAATATCTAATTACACCACTATAAAATAAATTTGGGACACTCTCATGAATGCAGATGAAGGAATAGGTAGCAAGAAGTGATCCAATGACAGTTCTTAGGCTAGCTGCTACAAGTGTGATAAGACTGATTTTATTGATTATATGATCAAAGAATATCCATGGGAAGAAATTGAGTGAAAGAAAGAAAGTGTTGAAAAAGAAATGAAGGAGAAGGCAAAGATAAGGGATAAGGAAGAATATGATATAACAATTGTATATGATGAAAAAGTAGATGAGATTGCTCTCATGGCTATTGGAGATTCAAACATGAAAGAAGAAGACTCGAGGTAAGTATTCTTGAATTTAAATAAACTTCACCATTTTTCAAAAACTAAATTAATTTCTTTACTGAATGGTTTAATTGATGATTCTACCATGTGAAAGAGATCAGTTGTTTAATACTTTTGCAGATAAAAAATATGAGTGTATACAACACAAAACCTGTAAAACTATGTGTAATCATATAAAATTTGTTAAATATAAATTTTATAAAATAATTTAAATTATATTAAATTTAAAATAAATTAGTCAAATGAATATTGTGGATTAATATAATTGGGTTAATTAATTAAGTTCAATAAAATATAAATTTTATTAAAAGCCCAAATTCATTTATTTGGGCTACAAAAGATGACCCACTTTACTAGGCCTAATATCATCTCATCCTAGAGGTCCACTTAATGCCACATGTCGGATGACGTGACATGCCAAGTCAAATAAAGAAGCCAATAGGATTATGTCATTTGTCAAAATGACTTGACATTCTTATCTCAATCAAAGACCAAAGAAAATATTTTACATGTATAAGTGACGTGTTCCAACCAATCAAATATCACCATGTCACTTGAAAGGAAACCTATTTTAATCACTTTTCCTGCATCATGTCACTTAAATCTGATTGGTCAAAAGAAATCCTAATTCCCCCATAACTCTCTTACTCTAATACTATACATAGGGTTCCTCATAATTCAGAATTCACATATAAGAATTCTAATAAGAAGCCAGAGAGAGCTTGTGAATCAAACGTCGCAGATTTCTCTACAAGCAACAAGTTCAAGAATTCAAGCAACCAAACATTCAAGTTCAAGAACGCATCAAAATCAAGACCATCGAATTCAAGAACAAGTACAAGTCCAAAAGCCCCTAAATTCAAGAACAAGTCCATATCAAGTTTAAGTTCAAGTTCATCAAATCCATAAATCAAGATCAAGACCACACAATTCAAGATCAAGCCCAAAGCCCTTGAATTCAAGTACAAGTCAAGATTAAATCAATCAAGTCTTACAAGATTCAAGATCAAGCTAAAGAGTCCTTGAATTTATATTTGAAAAGGCATATCAGAGGTTTCATAGAGATTGTAGAACTCACACCTCAAAATAAAATATTATGAAGGTTGCAATATTTTTTATTCTTTGATTATTATTTTCTCGAGGGAAATTTTATTGTCATACAAATTCTAGCACGCTGGGTGAGATAATCTCTACCTCTCATGTCAACTTTTTAAACATAAAATAATATTTAAATAAATTCTAAGAAGATCAACTTCCTCTAAGGCTGCTGACTCCAAGTTCCCCGCTGAAATAGAGGGAAGTCTTGGTGTTACTTTTGGAAGTGTCGAAGCTATTACAAGGAGAAAATCCACTATACTAGGACAATAAACACTATGAGTATCTTACACACCAACTCTTAATTTTTGATCTTCAATCCCTAAAAAAGAAAGGTCCTTTACAAATGCTTCAGAAGGAGAAAGTAGTATTGCTGAAAAGATGAAGAAGACTTTAGCTCTCCTTGAGGTCTTTGGTTCCAAGAACTCCACTACAAAAAAAGACCATGACTCAACCAATAAGTCTTCTCCTTATACATTGCGTAATATGAGCCCTCTAAAAATCAACTTTTGTGATAATCCATGCTATTCTTCAATGCCTCCAACTATCATGTAAGAAATGACAACTGATGTTTCATCCACGGAGGAATAACTTGTGAATCAAGCAATAATGATTGAAGAATTTATCGGACATATACAACACTAAGAATCTCGCATCGATAACTTGATGGACAGGGTGGACGTCTTACTAGATGGCGAATCTAGCCATGCACCTGGGAAGGGTATTGAAATTCAAGAGATTGAAAATCCTGTGAAACAAGCACCACCTATCAAGGAGATTCCAGTTTCTGCTGAAGGGATGATTCCACTCGATCAATTAAAGGATTTCATTGAAGGGACCATCAAAGACAAGTACAAAGTCTCTGTCAAGTCTTCCCATATGTATGTCAAGCCTTACACTGCAATGATTGATAGCCTTAAAATGTCTGTCAGTTATCAACCTCTCTAATTTCAACAGTTTGAGGGAACAAAAAATCAAAAGCAACATGTTGCACACTTTATGGAAACATGTAATAACATTGGGACCTATGGAGACTATCTCATCAAGCAATTCCTTTGCTCCTTAAAAGAAAATGTCTTTGACTAGTACATAGATCTTGAGCCTCATTTTATTGATAGTTGGGAGCAACTAGATCATGAGTTTCTCAATTGCTTTTATAGCACAAGACACATAGTGAGCATGGTAGAACTCACAAATATCCATCAAAGGAAGGATAAACTGGTTATTGACTTCATAAATTCATGGAGGAATGTGAGCCTCAATTGCAAAGATAGACTTAGTGAAGCTTCTACAATAGAAATGTGTATCCAAGAAATGTACTGGGGTCTTCTGTACATATTACAAGCAATCAAGACAAAGTCCTTCTAAGATCTAGCTACTCGTGCTTATGACATGAAGTTAATCATATTTTCTATAGGAAAAGATATAATGTATATCCATGAATGTCACGACCCAAAAATAGGCGTGATGGCACTCGTCTTATCCCACCAAGACAAGTTAGCCAAAAATCCAACTATAATGATAAAGTGCGTAAGAAACAATTAAAAATAAAGGTTTAACTGCTGCTAATAAGTCAACTCAATTAAAATCCCCCAAAACCTGGTTGTCACGTGCACAAGCCTCTAATGTGCTACAATGAATTT
>JBCEWC010004848.1:0-26281 GCA_038996855.1 Solanum aculeatissimum
CATTTAAAATTTTACGAAATATATCTTTTAGGAAATTAAGAGGACTAATCATCTAAATGACCTAACGGGTCATTACAACTCATCAAATCATTTAAGACTCTAATTACTCAAACGGTCATTTAGGCATCAATCAATCATGCTTTTCACATAAAACAAGTAAGAGATTCATGATATACATGTAGACAAGTAATATGCTACGCATGCTCAGTCATACTCTGGTTACTCAACTCGAACATCCATAATGTCGATCTCAATTCAATCAATGCAACAAGGATTACATGAAATGATGCAATTTAGGGCTCATAGTGTCAAAAGTAAGTTAATACTTCAATTTTATATAATCAGGATGCAACTCACCAATTTGTTCATAATTATACATGAAAACTCAGCAAGCAATAAAAGTAACTCAAATGTTAAGATTATGGGAATTCTCTACTCAATTCCTAGACTCTAGTTCGATCATAAGGATGGACGGATGCGTGGATGAACTAATCCAACGCTTTAGGTAGCCTTACATACCTGGAATGAAGTTTGTCGATTAGTTAGCAAAGATTTGTGTTCCAATCGCTCGAATCCCTAACACTTTTCCTCCTCTACTTAGCCCTAGCTTTTGTTAGAATACTGTAGAAAGTTTTGGAATGAGTTTTGAAACCCCTTTTAAGCAAAAAAAAAAAAACATATTAGTCATGGGTTAGTTTTAGGAGCGGTGGGGAAAAGTCTAGAATGCCCTCAAAGGATTTAAAATTTTGAACTTCGGTGGAACATGTCAGTAGACCATGTTCATTTTTTTTCGAATTTTTTTTATCAACTTTCTAATTCCGTAGAAAATACTAGAACCCCAGTTAAGTGCAATCGCACACTTTTTAGGAATTGCATTTTTGCTCCGAAAAATTATCTTTCGATACGATTGCTCTAAAAATCAATAAGGACTATTTTTCACACAATTTTTCGTGTTGATCACGATTCCTGCCTTGGATTTGTCAACGGAGTTTGGAAAGATGTGTTATGCGAGCATCTCTCATCTAGGGGTACTTTGGTAATTTTACCGGATGTAACATTAAATCACGCTTTGAAACTGATATGAGGTCAAAAATAGTCTCAAAACAACATGTGCTAAGTATAGGAGAGGTAGAGAAAAGACTGGAATACCCTTGCTTTAAAACTGAAAGTTAAGTATTGTGATAGAGCAAGTCCGTGACACAGACTTGTTTCATTTCAAATTATTTTCTTCCGAAACACATAAAATACATTAATAACATACATTTCATAAAATAAAACATAAATCACACTCAAAAAATACATTTTAAGTACAATAAATTTCGAATCTAACTAAACAATAAATTAAAATAGTTATCCTTTTATCTCACCATCAAATGGCATAGGATAAAATGCTCCTACCAAAAAGTCAATAAATCAAAAAGGTCTAACTACAAAACCTCAAAAAGACCAAACATTTTAGACCATCCACTTGGCCACTTTAAAACCTTGAATTCTAAAATCCAACTATTATCAGATATAAATTCTGGTAAGACATCAATAACAGATGAATCCCATCAGATCAATTCCATTTGGCAAATATACAAATCTTGAAACTAAACTTCAAATTACAACCACAAAAATAATATCAAAGTCTTCTTTAACAATCCAAACGTTTGTACTTTTAGATAAAGACCCCTTCACATACCACATGTACATTCAAGAACCATCCAACTTTCAAAGGAATATATATTCGCTTCTGATCAGTGACGAAGTCAGAAATTAAAATGAATACGATAGATATTAAAATTTTATAAATCTTAATTAATATTTATATAAAATATATTATATTCTCTTGAAAAGTTCTTAGATATTTCTAAAAAGATCAAAATCTCAAATATTTCATAGAGAGGTCAAAATATGATGACTTAAAGAGATCAAAATTATCTTACGTTTGAGAAATACGCCACTAACGACCCTCAAATCATGGAAAAAATCTAAGGAGAGAAGAATCAAAGAATTAATATATTTATATTCATATTGTTTATCAATAATTAATATTCTTATTTCTTCATATTTTATTTGTGATTTCAATTTATTTTTTATCACTTTAAAATTAGTTGCAAACAGATACATATATAACCTAAGAAAAATCAGCACACTAGTGTGTAATATATATATAATTAAATTAACTAAGAGATTTCATTTAATTTGATGCCCCATAACATAAAATTTATATATGGTACTCAATTATTTTTAATTAAGAAGTTGTTATATCATTTATTGTAATTTATGTGACATAATTTAAATCGATATTAAAATTAAATTATTAAAAAAAAATTGGAAGAAAGATTAATATTATCATTCTTTTTTAGTCCACTAAGAAAATGTTTGAATTGAATTTTTTTCTTTTAAATAATTTCAAAAATTAAAAAATAACTTATAAATTAAAAACCACTTAAAATAAATCAATTCAAATAGTAAGTAAGTAATAATGTAACATAAAATTGTACATAATGTTGTATTTATGGAGAAGGAATCATAATTTATATAAATAGTACAAATCAATATACTCAACCAAACAAATAAAAAAGAATATCATAATTTCTGTGGGTGTATTTATGTGTGTGGGACTCCATAAAATCATTTTGTGGGTTTCCATAATTTTTGAAATAAAGCTTTAATTATTGGCCATACAAATCTATCTTCTTTAGTGAACCAAAATTGACTTTGTAACAACTACACACTCTACAAATTTTATGAACTGTCATGCCTTAAATCATTTTCCTTTAATTTACGAATTTGATTAAAGCTATGCACGAGTCGAGAATTTATTGAAAATAATATAACCATTCCACGTCTATGTATATATGATCTAACTATTTCTAAATTTATAAAGTTTCGACCTAAATTATAATATAAAAATAAATATTATCAGAACTATTTAGTGTATCCTTTTGTTGATAGATAGTTTATTGGATTAAGAATATATTTGGTTTAAACTTTAAACTAAGTTTGAACAAATTTTTGCTTTCACTTTTTTATGAGAGAAGTACTAAAAATACTCTCGAACTTGACACGAATTATCATTTTCGCCCCTAAACTATTGATAGACTTAAAAACACTTCTCAATTTGCCGAACTAAGCTTAAATACACCTTCGAACTTGACACGAATTACTAGTTTTGTTCCTAAACTATTAATAGGCTTAAAAATACTTCTCAACTCGGTGAACTAAACTTAAATACTGTCATTCTTTTTTAAAGGAGGAAAATTTCTATTTAAATACTGAATCCGTCTTTATGATCATTTCTCATATGTTGCCAAGTGTCAATATTATCTTTCCAACCACATTCTTTTTCCAATGAATTTCATGTGAAGAAGTAAACACACCTTTACATCCACTAACAAAAAAAAAACTATAAATACCCCCTTTCCTTTGCCATTTTAATTTCCTCATATCTTATAATTTATTTAAATCAAATCACCCCCCAAAAAAGAAAAAAAATGTGTAGAGGAAGAAGAGAAATTGAAGAAGAAAAAACCAATATTATAATTATTTATTGTGAACTTTGTAAATCAGAAGGATATGTATATTGTGAAGCAGATGGTGCATTTCTTTGTAAAAAATGTGATAAATTAGTACATGGTGCTAATTTCTTGGCACAAAGACATATAAGGTGCATTCTTTGTGGAATTTGCAAGAGATTTACAAAGAGGTATTTAATTGGAAATTCATCTCAAATTATTATTCCAAAAATTGTCAAATGGGATTTGGATAATAATTCTCATGAAGAAAATTGTAAAAGAATTGTCAAAGAACCTTTCTTGTTTATCTAATTATTTTTATAGTTTTGAAAGAAAAAAAATTGGGAGTGAATATTAAAGAAATTTGGAATTTTCAAGATATATGCATACCAAGTTGATGTATCTCTCTCTCTCTCTTTGTGGTTTTTTGTTGGGATTTTCCAATAAAGAATCGATCGAATTTACTGTTTACTTTTGGTGTGATGAGTAAAAATTTTAAGATAAAATGTATGAATTATTTTATTTTATATTTGATTAGGGAGATTAATTAGTTCTATAGTTATTTATACAATATATATGATTTAATAATCAATTTTGTAGAATAATTTTGTATCAAATAATCAAAAAAAGTCAATACATATATTCATAGTCTAAAAAAGATAAATAAATAAAAATGAAGAAAGTATATATTTTACATGAATTATATACATATATCATACTTACATTCATAGTTTTGTTTTTTCCCCCTAATTTAAGGATTGAATGAGTTGTTATGATCCTCTTTTATTGGGAACTGTGTCAAATTAACTAGACTGATTTGAGATATAGGTGTTTCTGAACCTGATTAGTAAGGAAATAATAATACTAAGTCATTTTTATAGTGAGATTGAACTTTAATATAAATATCAGATATTGAATATTAAATATGGAATGAAAAAAAAAGAGAAGATAACAGTGAGAGTATATACTTTTGATGAGGGTCTAAGTCGCATGGACTCTTCACTTTTGATGTTATATTCGTGTCGGATTCTTCAAAAATATACTTTTGGAGAATCTGACACGCATTCATTAACCTTTTTGAGGAGTCCGAGTAACATTGATGAGGGCTGAGCTATAATTTTGCACAAAAAATTCATGAGATATTTTATTTTGATACTTCTATTTAATTTGTGCCTAATTTTTTGCACATTAGATATTTGATGTGTCTCAAGTTAGGGTTGACAAAAATAAACTTTAGATAAAATATTTGTAGCTTCATATGGCTGAAGTTTAAATAAAAATAATCAAAATTTAGCTATAAATAACTGACTTTAATATATATAATTTTATACACCATATTTTACAAGTTTTCTAAAGTAAATAGACTTTATTTTGGAAGATAAAAATGGAAATTTTTAAGCCATGATTCAATAACATTGATTAATTAATTAGCAAATAAGGACCCTACAATGACAAAATTATGAGGTTGATATTATTTCAATGTCAGAATGGTTGTTAAACAATTATTATTATAAAGCTTTATCTCAAATCAATTTCCAAATATGTTTTTCCAATAGTAGTACTAAAGTTCGTAACACGTATTATTCGTTTTGGTCTAGCAGATTTTATAGTTCTGTATCTTGAGCTACATTATAATTGAAGCCTAAAATATGCATGCGATGTGAACTTGTGTTATGCGTTATAAAATCTTTTAGTTTCATAAATTATTCCAACTTAATGTTTGCTTAAAAATATTATATACATAATACATGTTCCTCTTCTTTAGAAGCTTGCAAATGTAACTCGTCCTTCTCTTGACTCACTTTCGCGAGCCCACCTTGGGTCATGGGCATCACACTAAGATTATTTCTCCTTTATTTTAAGTAAGGTCTCGAGTTCGAGTCTCTTTGGATACAGAATCACCTTTGTTAGGGAGCGTTTTACCCTTAATGTGAAATTTTTCGACGCGAATTCAAATTAGTCGAGCTCCAATATGGGTACTGAATAAGCGAAAAAGTTTCCTTCATATTCCATTTTCAAGCTCACAAATTCCATTTTAGGAAATATAGTAACATATGCTATGTTTCTTGACATAACCCCCAATTGAACTAGTTTAGCCACAATAAAATTTCTCATGGGATAAACCCGGTGTTGAATCCCCTGATTGTCTCGTCTAAAATTTTAAGCTCTTATAGAAGGTACACTTTCAATTGATGTACTAAGCACGTGAAAGTACTTTTTTGAGAGCCAACAATAATGATACTTGAATTCATAACGTTTGTCTGCTCTAATACCATGTTGAATTATTTGACTGGCTAATCTAAAAGTATAAACTGTTAGAGAGCGTACGCATTGTTTACTTAAATTATATCTTCCACACCTTGCAATTTGCAGGTCACTCAGAAAATGCATGTCAATAAACCTTTTCTACTGGTCACAAAAGGAATTCAAGAATCTTAGGTAACATATACCTTAATACAAATTAAAAAATAGGTAGCGCGGGTGTATAAAAGCATTTCATGTTCATGCAGGATCCGTCAAAGGTTACACAAACATTGTTGGTTGATTCCACGAGTTGAACACGTGATCTATGAATCATACTGAACTCTCCTTCTTCCATATCCATTGGTACTACTGGATCATATCATAAGCTTCCCCAGCCTTAACAAATCTGCCTTTAACTCGTCTTCTGGTATCTGCCCTGGCCTTACGCGAAGCGTATCTTATTTGCTTATTGAACCTGCAAGAAGCTATACGCCTCTCAATCCCAAACAAGTTGGGGTCGACAGAACAATTTATATATGCTACTATGACTGATTAAATGTAAAACAGAACGGATCTACTTACGTTCTAGATTTCTTTTTCTCATTATATCGCATCTTAGCTTCATTGCGTGCTTGTTGAAGACTAGCTTCTGATTTCCAATCCCGTGATGATTCATCAGTCGAAAGGAATGGTGAAGATAAGGCGATATTTTTGTTGCAACTCGGATTCATAAGCATGAAATTAGCAGAGGCACTACCATCTGCAGCCTCTTGTGAAGACTGAAATCCAGTGAACTCATGCTGTCCAGATGTTGCCTAAAAACAATATAGCAAGCACATTTCAAATAACAGTTCATGAAACAATCTAAAGTATGAAGTCTTGTATGACAGTGGCGGAGTCAGTATTTTTGTCAAGGGTGTTCATACTTTTAGAACATGGATGGGTGATTTTTGTGTCAAGAGTGTTCAACAATTGATATATATCAAAATATTTATATTTAACCTATATATTCAAAAAAGTTTTTCGACTAAGGATGTTCATCTGACCACTCTTGGATGAATGTAGCTCTGCCCCTGTTGTATGACCTATCTTGCTCGGACTCTCCAAAAAAAAGTTGACAAGACCATCTCAGACCCTCCAACAATGCATAGCTTTTGGAGGTTCTTACACAATATCTGAAGAGTCCGAGCAACATCTATAGCAGTTTTGTATCATATTCAAGAACAGAACATTCTAAAATAAGATGGATGTTGATTGTGTTAACAGTAAAATCTACAGCGTAAAATTTGTTTGTTCTTGACAATTCTATAATTTCAGCTTTTCACGAGACATGATTAAGATCACAAAATTCAAAAGTCTATTTTACTATTTTAAACTCAGTGTCAAGTCAAAATCAAAAAAACAAATATATATAGGTTTAAGAAGTACCTCTAGAGCAATTTCAACATCAATATTAGAACCAGTAGCAGATAATTTTTTCTCCAAAACTAGGCAATCCAATTCCCTGTCTTCACTGTGATGACTTTGTTGTAAGCTGATGAAAATCTTGTAACTAGAATCGGAACTCAATTCGTCTAGATCAACACCTTTCGCGAGATCCTCGCCTCCATGAACTTCAAGATCCTTAACACTGGTGCAACTTTGCTGCACTTAAAGCAAACAAAGAAAGCACCATTAGTGCATACCAAACATTTTCTGCAATTAGTGTCGGAGTCATGAATTTCTCACAAGAATGACATTTGAAAAATTCGAACTGCAATCTAAACAATCTATTGAGCTACTTTTACCACCACATCAAAAGCTTTCTTTATCTGTTAAAATTCAACAATTTATGTGTCAATTCATAAAATTTAGCAACAAAGGCAAAAACCCCTTTCAGGCCATGTGACTCTGCCCTTGATACTACAAAAAATGTTATGTCAGATCCTCCAAAAATACACTATTTTTGGAGGATTTGACATCTACTAGTAGACATTTTTGAAGAGTCTCAACAGCATAACTCATACTAGAACAGATAGAATCAAAAAAGAAAGCAGCCTAACCTTACTAAAACTAGATCCCTTTGAGAAGAAAGTTTTTTGATCTATGTTGTAACTAGTCAAGTATGTTGGATTTGAAGGAATTGAAATAGCCCATTGTTCAAACTTCAAACAAGAAGCTAACTCATTCAGCTTGCTAGCCACCACTGAGCCTGGAGTCTGAAAACTACTATCATTATTTGCCATAGAATCATCATCAAAACCTTCAGACAAAATCTTGGTCATCAATTCAGCTGGAGATGGACATCCACTATAACAATCCAACTTCTGATGCTGATCATGACGACCATTTTCACTACTCGAATCACAGCCTTCACACAGACACACTGCGCTATTCGCGTAGCGTATAATTGCAGGCTCTGAACTACATTTGCCACAAATAAGCGAACGGGTGTGCTTTCGAAATAAAAAATTTGATGAATGCACATTTCTATCACAATGCAAACAAAGCTTAGCTACATCTGATTTACAGTACACCACTGCCCTGTCCACTTTACAGACATCACACAAAGGCTCCATTACTAATGGGATGTGATGAATGAAGAAAGTTTGTTGAGCTAAAGATTGGATAAAGCATTAAGAGAAGGGGAACAAACAAAAATATCTACTATTACTAGACCTTAGCACATGTTTTATACTTGATTTATCTTTTGCTTCTGATTGTTTTTTTAACTTGTACCTATGATGTGACTTGTACATTTAATACGCACGTGCCTTTTTTATTTCGCACGTGGGGGACAAGCCAGATATAAAAGTGATATGGTTGATGACTAGGTCACTCTGACTTTTTAAAAGTATGTCGAATTCTCAAAAAATGGTATGTTTTCGAAGAATCTGACACGAATATGCCACTGAAAGTGAAGAGTTTGTGTAACATAGGGTGTTGAACTAGTATTTTGGTAAATAAGTGCAAAAAAGGATTATCTGCTCGTTGTATATTAGTCGTCCATATTATTAAAAATAATTATTTGTCAATTTACAAAATTAAGAGACAACATACTCACTGGAATCTCGTAAAGTAGAATTTGAGGTAGATAGAATAAATATAGACTTTAACCTAAAATTAAATTAGTAATGGAGTGAAAGGAAGGCGGTAAAGAAAAACATGACTGCTAAAAAAAAAGTAGTGTGAACCATATATGTTAGAACCATATTACCGTAACATCAATATTAAGGTGCAATCATAATAATAGTAAACAATTGATGACAACAGATACCAAAAGTAAAAGACTACCTGAATAAGCTAATATTATTACGAGAACTTTCGATTACCGACTAACCTTCTATCTTTATCACGATCTTCATACTTTTTTTGATCTAAGATCATGTTCTCACACAATAAATTAGAGATGTGACACATCCTGCTTAATATCACCTCTCTTCAATATTTATTCGGCCTACCTCCATCACTTCTCATCTCCACCATATCCAACCTCTCGCAATGACATCAACATTCTTGTCTTCACAAAATCAAACGAGAATTAATTAACTTTTTCTCATTTTATTTTTATAATTAATAATACTTTTTGAAAGAGAAAGCAAATTTGTAAAATTTCAACAAAAAAAAAAAATTGTCACGAGAAATTGCAGCAAAAATGGTATCTGGCGCACAAAATGACACGCCAATCTGTGACTTCTGTGGCTAACGTGGTCCACCCCCTCAATTATTATGGCTATGCTGTGGGTCCCTTATTTTCCTAGAATTTTATTTTATTTTTATTTTTGAGTCATGCTAATAAATTAATCAATTCAACTTTCCTAAAATATCTCACGAGTTCTAAAACTAGAGGTGGTAAAATTATGATATAACCTCGGCTATATGACATGGAGGGAGGGAGAGAGGTGAGAGAGATCGAGAGAGGGAGGACAGAGGCGAATTGTATATGTGTAACTAATATACATATGTATTGTATATCTAACAAGTGAGATTGGGAGAGGGAAGAGAGAGGCGAACGAGATCGAGAGAGGGAGGAGAGAGGCGAACGAGATCGAGAGAGGGCAGAGATGCAAATTGGATATGTATATCTATCAAAATAATTGTATATATGCAGTTGATATACATATGTAATTGTATATCTGGCAAGAAATTGCAGAGAGAGGAAAGGGGCGAGAGAGAGGAAGAGAGGCGAGAGAGAATAGCAACAAAACTCTAACTATAACAATAAAACCCTAACTATAGCTATAAATTGTATTTTTTTCAAATTATGGTTATATAATGTAAATATATATGATATGTTTGCCTAGTTATGTTATTTTTCCAATTAGTTATTAATCTGTTCAAATTTGGATCGATGATAAAGAGAGAGAGAGAGAGAGAGAAAAAGAGCAAATGAGATTTAAAAGAGACTAGAGAGATACATGTTACATTCAACGAATACAGATTGTACCAACAAATACAAGTTGATAAAGATTGCATTTGATACAAACAGATTGATATAGATTGTATTCGATAAAAACAATATATATATGTTGATACATATTGTATCACTTGTATTCGTTTACTTTTAAATTACTTGTATTTATTCACCATACAAAAATACATGATATATTTGATGCATACATGCACTCTTGTATCACTTGCATTAATATAGAAATACAAAACACATATTATATTCAATATATGAAGGTAGTCGACAAATATACATTGATACAAGATTATATGTTCATACAATCATTAAAGTGATACAAACAAAGTTGATATACGTATCTTTTTTTTCTTCTATGTATTCATTTTATATATTTGGCATAATACAATTGATACAAACACAAAGTTAATACACCTAATGAAAGACAATTACATAAAGGATTTGTAAAAAAAATTATATTTATCAAATGTGGAAATGTGCATCGAAATAAAAAAAGAGAAAAGGCTAAAAATAGAGTAATTATATAATTGATACAAACACAAAATAAAATACAAAAAAAAACTTTAAAAAAAAGGGAAGAGACAAACGAGTGAGAAGGATAAAGAGAAGAGAGCAAAATTGGGAGAACGGAGAAAATGCTAGAAAAAGTGAAGTGCAATATAAAATATAATTTTCTTACAATGTAATTATGTATAGTAAATATATATCAGTAGTTTGTTGTATCATGAAAAAATTTATTTGTTTATTAACTCAATTCATTTCTGCTTATTAATATATGTGAAATGTTGATATAATAATATTTTTTATTTGATATGTAGAGGTGTTGGAGATTATAATATAGAGTTTGGACGGCTAATTTATATTGAGGGTGTTGAATGTATCGATCAGACTTTTATAAAATAATTGTATAATTTTTTTATATTGTTATTAAGATAAAATTATTTTTTTAAAAAATCCATAATCGACGGATAAAGTTTAGTAAAAAAGAATGACCTAGTTTAATTTGACATAATGTTTAAAAAAATAAAGAAGATTTTTTTTATTTTGTGGTTGTAAATTAAAGTTATGTCAAATATACCAAAAAACTCTTTAATCTTATGGTCTTTAACATGTCATGTAAAAAGTTGAAATTAAAATATTGTCAAAAATGAAAAAAGATCATTCTTTTTGAAATAGATTAAAATAAAGAGTAAGTCATTTTTTTTAAACCAAGGGAGGAAGAACAATTTCCAAATATTATTGCATTTTCTCCAACATCTTGTACCTAAATATCTAACTTTAATTTATGGTTTTAGTCACCTATTAGATGAAAATGTAGAGACTAGAGTGTGGAGATTTACCACAACTATATAGTATTATTAAATAAAGTGGTGGATTTGATGTTGGAAAATACTTGGCCCAAACTAAAGACTATACTATTAAATAGGATTTATGTATCTGCCCTTCTCTTCTTAATGCCATTACTAATTCAATAACATAGGATGATTGAAAATGTCATCAAAAGAATGTGATACAGTGAATGGGGTGCAATGGATATGGTTGCTCTTCTCTTAACCATAAGTTTGGGATTTAAGTCATGAAAAAATTCTTGATAAGAAGTGCTTCCCTCAAATAGGGTCCTACGCGACACAAATCCAAATATATTAATATGGACACCAGACATCGAGTGAGAAATCAAAAGAATAAAAAAATAAACTTTATGTTTGATGATAATAATTCATACGTGAAACTAAAAAATCTGAATATTTTAAGCGTGTTTTTGACCGATTAAATTTTGCACAATATTTGGTTATGACTTAAAATTGGTTAGCCATGAAAATGAAAATAGGTGTATCCATTTTCCACCCTTTTTTCTTCTTCGATCGAAGCTTCCTCTGTATGATCAGTTTCTTCTAGAAGATTCTACAACAGCGGAGAGAACTTGATCAACGAACAAATCACTGAATTCTATCAACTTTGAAGACTTCTCGGGCTATGGCTGATTCTTCCCAGGACGATTTCGTCCAGTTCGTCAAGAGAATCGGGGCATTTCTTACTCTCAAGATTTCTAATCTGGTATTGTTTCTCTTTCTCTATTTGGAATGTAATTTCGTCGCTTTTAGGTTAATTGAGGAATTAGTTTTATGTTATTGTGTTGTATAAAGAGATAATGGCTAAAAACAAATTTGAACTATCATTTTTTTGGGTGAGTTTCAGATCTCAACTATCAATTATTACTCTTTGCTGCCTTAACTATCACCTAATAGAGTAGACGTTGATAGTTCAGATAGGAAAATGAAACAACTCACAATCGGCCCAGTCATATACAATAGTTGAGCTAGGAAAGGGTAGCATGGTGATAGTTTAGTAGGAAAAGGAAAATAGTTGATAGTTGGGGTTGAAATTGGCGGAAAAGTGATAGTTGAGGTGTATTTTTGTCTATTACCTCTTGTATACAAATTTTTGTGAAGATTCGGATAGTTTAGGTAGTAAAAGCGAACAACTCATAATTGGCTTAGTTAGGTTCGAGCTGTGTTTTGATATGTGAATGGTGATAGTTTGGGTATAGGGAATATTTTGATAGTTGGAGTGTGAAAGTCGCGAAAAGGTGATAGTTTAGAGTCGTTTTTGACCATTACCTCTTATATAAACAATGTTTGTGAGGATTCAGGAATAATTTGACGATAATCAGCAATGTTAAAGGCTTGACTACCGCACGCTTAAACCTTGAAAGGAGACCTAGTGCTTCAGCTTTTCTTAGGTGATGGTTTTGCCTGAACAAAAGTTAGTGGAATCATACCTTAAAAATCCATTCAGGTTAGATATGATTAGGCATCGGCGGAAATATAAAGAGAAGAGAATAAACTACGTATGAAATGGACCAATTCGAAGGAATAATAGGTCAAGATCATGTGGTTCATTGTGAACTGGGGAAGGGAGAACAAGCAGACATGGAATGTTTAATTTTGATTGTTCCACAGACTATATCTTGATAAGAGGCAGAACTAGTGATTTAATAATCGTTAAGAAGTATTACAGAAATGGATTTTTTGCTGATTAGGAATAAAATATAGCAATTTAGTATAAGGAGATCAGTTACTAGTCTAAACTAGACACTTTAAAGTTGCACATTTGCACTTCTATCAGAAGTTTAAAATGATTTTCGACCTTGCTTTGCATTGTTAATAATAAATATATTTCATTCCTTTGTAGTTTTTTTTTCCAGCTCATTTGTCCATATAATTGTTGTTCCTTTTGTAGTTATTTTTATTGCATTACCATATAAATCTTTTCCCCCCTCATTACATTTCTTCACTAAAATCCACAGTTTATTTCTAGTTACCGCTTAAAGTCCCATAAATTACTAACGGTTTTCTACACACTTAACTTTGACAACATGATGGTAACATTTCATCTGCGGTTCTGATAGAATTTTCTGAAAATCATTGACTTTGGCATGACCCAGTACGTTGCACATAGTTTTAAGACGACTGCCACATAGCGTGAACAACATCGAAGTGTAGAATTAGATAACCACACAATGTACGGGACTTCTGAAGTGTGACTGCCTGAATCTTTTCCCACTTGCAAACTTGAGGAAGGCAATGGACGCAGAAGAGCAATTTCACAACCAATGAACTGCCATTTATCTAATTATTTGCAGATATAATCTTTCTCATACATGAAGTGGTGTTACAATAGCTCTTCTTTTGAAAAAGAGAAAGCGAAAAAGAGAAAGCATAATATATTATTGCATTCCAAAGAAATATGTTTTAAATGTTGTGATACTTTCTCTTAGATGGTAACAGCTATTTGTTGAAAATGCAGGATTCAAGATCTGCGGGAGCTATAGCAGGTCTTGCATTTGCAATAGTATTTACTTGGAGAATATTCAGATCACCTAGTGGACCGCAGAGAAGGCATCCTAAGCGACAAGCTGTTACACCTGGTAGTTCTGGTGTAAGCAATCATTTTAGTGAAAATATACCAACTTCAGAAGTTAGCCCCCCCTCAGAGGATTCAAATGCACAAAATGTCATTGATGAGTTCTTTCAGCCCGTAAAGGTAGAAAAATATTTTCATTTTCCCCTTACCCCTATATTCATATATAACTGAAGGATAAGTGATTTCTACTTATTGCTTTGCAGCCAACTCTCGGGCAAATAGTTAGGCAAAGACTGAGCGAGGGGAGGAAGGTATCTCTTATTGCTTCTGTTGTTGCTATTTATTTACCGTACACTTCTCCCAATCTCCAAGGCTGGGTTCCAATATTGGATGTTCAACATATATTTATTAGTTTAAGAATAATTTGAGATCATGAGCTGCCTGAATTTGTTCTTATTTAAAAAGTTTCCGTTCTTTTTAGGTGTCTTTGACAAGGAATTGTTTTTCCTTGAAAATATGCAAAAATAAAAAATAAAATAAAATTAAAAAAATGGTGTTAGTCAAGGTATTTTTAAACTTTGTTTACAAAAAATTTCTTTTGCAATACTGCTTTTTGTAGTTGTAGTTTGGGGGTGTTTTCTGAAGAATGTTTTCAAGAAATTCTTCACGCAAAATGAACCATTCAAATTTCAAACACACCTAAAGTTTTCACAAACTTTTTCCAATTATTGTCCAAATGGCTGCTTAAATTCCGGAGACAATTCTTGGAATAGTTTGTGTTTGTGCAAATAGGTTACACTAGTTAAAGTGAATAGAAAATGTTCAAATGTGAAGGATTCACCGAAGATGAGGTATTGGCGCAATGGAATCAACCAAGAATGCACTAACAAGATTAACTACTATTTTATTTCAATAGCATTGTCCACGTAGGCCTTAGCCCACCACTTTTCTCTCAGTATATT
Organism: Solanum aculeatissimum; assembly: GCA_038996855.1. Taxonomy (NCBI): domain Eukaryota; kingdom Viridiplantae; phylum Streptophyta; class Magnoliopsida; order Solanales; family Solanaceae; genus Solanum; species Solanum aculeatissimum. The sequence continues at coordinate 14,979 of JBCEWC010004848.1, forward strand.
TATTCAATTGTGAGTGAGTGCATGAAAATGACAGTTGACCTTTTGGTAGATTTAATGCTTCTGTAGATTTATATAGACACAGATTACGTAGGAATATCTTGAACATTATCTAATATAGTCTTAAAATAGAATCTCTTCAGGTACTTATTAAGTTTACCTAAAACTAGATTACAATTGTTTGTTTTTGCCATACTTCTTTGGTATTCGGTGCGCCTTCACAAGAATAGATCATCCTCAGATGCTAGCAATTCATTCTTCAAAGAGGATACTGTCTTCGTATCTTCAGAGGGTTAAGATGAGTCTTTCCCAGGTCACTTAATAACATTGGTGGTATGATTTCTACTAACCGCTATTGTGTTTGAAGGCTCAAATAACCCCCCCCCCCCCCCGAACTATACCCGAAATCCCAATGCCACACCTAAACTTAAGTAGGGTCCTATTACCCCCGACCTATTTTGAAATAGAATATTTGTAAGACCAAGAATATTATATGAAAGCGAAATGTTAGATGAGTTGTGGAGATGCAGATGCTAAGATGGATTGGTGGTAACACATGATTAGACAAGATTAGATATGATTGCAGTAGCTAGAATGTAATCAGAGAATATGGTATGAGATGTCTGTCATATTTCAACTCTAGATGCACCGTTCGATGGGTGTGAAATCATGGTGAGTGAATGTGGAAAAAGTGGAAGAGGACTTAAAATCTTATTGAAGGTAGTTCTCTCGAGACCTACAATCTCTTGGAATCGGTACAGATTTGACAAAGATTGTGTACAATGAAAAAATAAATTTGTATGGGCAATACCAATTACTTGGGTATATATATTAGTCACGTTAATATATTTAATTTTGGTATATGCTTTCAAAGAGTTTTAGTCCTACTAGAGATTCTAATGTCAATAGAATAAAAAATAGGAGAACTTTACTTTTCATTTTTATTTTTATTTTGTATAATGTTCCTCTTTGCCATTTTGTCGTAATGCTTTGCCTTGAGCCAGTGCTCTATTAGAAACAATCTCTTTACCTCACAAGGTAGAGATAAGGTCTGTGTACCCACTATCCTCTACCTTCACCAGACTTGAGAAGTGATTGTGAGAGTTCCACTTGTTTTTTTAGCTTAACTCTCATTGTAAAAGAATGAAACTTATAACAAGTGGGTCCAATATGACATCCATTACGGGTTAGACGGCAATGTTAAGATCAAATAGTATTTGAAAAGTGAAATATGTCAATTCTTTCTGCGATAGACTAGAAATAAAAGCGTATCACACAATTAGGCCAGAGGTTGTAGTAGGTTAATAGAACTATATTTTTATTTTCATGTAGAAATGCTCCCTGCTATTATCACAGCTATACTTCAACCCCAAATTAGTTGGATTGTTATAAAACACCTCTATTTCAATTCGGCTTTATTCAGGTCCCATTTCATATGAACAACTATGCCTCAATTCTAAACTAATTTGGTTGGCTATTTCCATATACATTTGTCTTTTTAAAAACTAATTAGAGTTTATAAAATTAACTTTATAAATTTATGTTCATCACTGTAAAACATACGAGTCACTACCCAGAGCAAAACGGCCCGCGACAGCAGCCAGACTTGTCAGCCACTAGATGCCATTGATCACACCGACTGAACTAATGCAGGTGTAACAATGATAACACATCATCATCATATTATATAGATCCTCTTCTGTTATTGCATTTTGTTCTTAGCCAAGTCTGTGTTGAAGCCTACCCTTGCATGCACAATTTGCACTTCTAACGGGGGTAACCTTACAGGAACCTAGTTAGGATATAATGAAGTAATTTATTGATTGCGACATCAAAAGTAATTGGGAGCGTGATGATTGTCTCTACCTAAAGTTTAAGAAAGAATGTGCTACTCGATCAAATCTTATCTGTTCAAGCTTTTGCATCCCTTTCCTGCTGTTTAGCGGTGGCAGACTGTTAATTCTTATTAGCACAAATAACTTGGACAATCTGCATATTATTTCACTACAGGTAACATGTCGGTTGCTTGGAGTAATCCTGGAGGAAACGAACCCAGAGGAACTACAGGTTATTATTACTTCTGTTGATTGTGCATCAATTTTCAACATGCAATTGACAATGTTAATACTTGTCCTCTGCAGAAACAAGCTACTGTTCGATCCTCCGTGCTTGAAGTGTTGTTCGAAATCACCAAATTTTGTGATCTTTATCTCATGGAGAGAGTACTTGATGACGAAAGTGAAGTTAGTTCTCACTCTATTATATTCCATCTGCATGTTGATTAGTAATTGCTAGAGATCCAATCCCTTCAAAAAAAAAAAATTAATCTTTCATTGCCTGACTTAGAGAGGATAAATTTTGGGGGATTGGAAGCCATTTGGTGCCTCTTTCAAAATGAAAGGAAAAGGCTGTTATCGTTGATTGGCTTTGTATGCCAAATAAAATTGGCTCTCTGAAATGATCCCTAAATTTAAAATCTAAAAGAATAAGAAGACACATCTTTGATGCGTAGTCTTAGGTGACTCTAAAAACGTAGCTGTCAATATGTTGTTTTAGGCTCCAATTATGCTTTACCGATTTTCTGAGAATCACCTATTTACTCGATTCCCTTAATATATCCTTATAATCAAGTGGAATGCCATTCCTAAACAATACACTATTTCTTCGCTGTTTTTATAATTGGGAAAACTGACATCACATCAAGTAATCATAATATTTACCAACTTTCACCAATTACTTGTTCAATAGAAGATTTTCACTTACTAATCATAATTTAACAAAATAGCTTTTCTTTTGGTGGTAAGTCAAACTAAAATGAGATCAGATGACTCTTCATCAAAAAAATGAGATAAGATGACCATGTTTGAGCTTCTTTTGGATTTCTCCCTTCTGAACATCTGGTCTTATCTACTATTTCACGACTTTTGAATTTCTCATATTCGATGCATGATTCATTTCTTAGCACCCACTATCATAGTTACGGTTAGGGGCAGCAATTGGGCGGGTCATAATTGGTCAAGACAACAAACGGATCAAGATTCAATACAACCCAAATTTGTTTAGATCGTCTAAATGGGTTGAGTCAAAATGGATTGAGTAAAAGGATTATAGAACGGGTCAAGACCCAATGCAACCTGATTTTTACTAAGTTTAACTTATTTTATTTGTTCTTTTACAATATTGTAGTACCTAATAAATTTTTTTTTCTTTATTATGACTATATATAACATATCAAATTAAAAAAGAGTTTTTAAAAAATATTTTGACAAGATTTCTCGTGAGTCAATGGGTTACATATCAACCCAATTTTTGATGTGTTGAAATGAGTTAAGCTAATAAATGGGTGGGTTAATAATCCGCCCAAAACTTAAACTGGTTGGGCGGTTACGGTGCATCTTGATGGTGGCTGCAGTAATGATCCACCCTAATCCAGTTTTTATGAGTAATCTGCATGTATATCAACACATTCTTTTCTTTGCATGTTCCTGAAATGTACGAATACTTGCAGAGAAAGGTCCTACTGGCTTTAGAAGAAGCTGGAGTGTTTACATCTGGTGGCATGGTCAAAGACAAGGTAACAACTAATCATTGTTCATTTGCCAATGGAAGTCAAAATCTGTTTATGATACTTTCATGGAGTTCCTGTTATTATGTTTATTTTAGAATGGATGATTTCTGCAACTTTTAATCTCAACCGTGTGACTGAATACTTTTCCTTTGTATCAAGTATCCTCGTCCTGAAAAATTCAAGATGATTTATTCCTCCAACTGTTCTGCAATTCTGGATGCATGATCTTTATCTTGTAACATAAGCTCTGGGAAAAGGATATATTGATTTCCTTTTAATATTAGTACAAAAGCCTCCCCTGTGGTTTTGCTTTGTAAAATATATGTTCCTTGTGGTTTTCTAGTACTACGTTAACGTCCCAGCCCCTTCTTTAAAATTGTGTAGCAAAACTTTATAGGTGGACAAGTTTAACCCATTTACTTTAATTTTGCTCTTTTGTGTCGAAAAACAACATTCTCATATTTTGCTGGGCCATGAATATAATCTTACTATCTTCTTTGCAACTTATTCCTTTATGCTCTTATACACTTAAAAAAGATGCGCCAAATTCATCGATGGACCCTAAAACTTGTCACTTTTTTTTTAATTTTTGGTCCTCATCGCCATAACCTATTGAAAACTTAATGCTTCCAAAAATGTGCCTATTAAATACAAATTTTACAGATTCACACCAACAAATGTGTGATTCACTCTCTTTTGTTCCTGTGATGTGGCAAATCAAACCTCTAAAAACATATATATCAGCAAAAATAAAAGAAACCATTTGCCTAAACAAAAATAGAATGTCACCTCAGCGAACCTTCATCTTCTTCACTTGCTGCCAACCACTTTCATCATCTGGAACACCATCCATCACCTCCACACACCATTACACAATCTATAGACTACTAGATTTTCATTTATCTCCATCGTTGCTCCACCAGAAACTGTTAGCAGATGCACCAATAAGCAATTCACCAGCATCACCCTCTGGATCATGTTCACAGCTGGAAATTTTATCATTCTCTTCCCTTGCAAGTATATATACACAGCTTCCACCCCCCACCCCACCCCACCCCGCCCCAAATCTCTGTGAGAATTCTTGAAGAAGCTTTCATCGTCCCCAAAGATTGAGGGTCTCACGTTATACTCTATTAGTTGACTTTGTTCATATTTTAGTTAGGGGCTCTCTTTCTAGGTACGGTCTTACATAACATAGACGATCAAATGTCAATGAAGAGTCATCAGCAAATGTTATTGTTTTTTATTATGTAGGGAGTAACATAATGATTGGTTAAAATCTATACAAAGAGTAGATTTGTCCCAGCAAAATGTTAATTGAGTAGTATAAAAATGATTTAATATCCCAGCTGTCATAGTTTGAATGTTTGATGTAAGATGCAACAGTTGAATTGATGGCTCAGCAGTCAGCTGCCATTTTAACTTAACTTTTTTTCTAATGGTCCTCATTCTTGTACAAGTGTATTATTCATTATGTATTTACTGATTTGATTGTTATACAGGTCCTCTTTTGTAGCATTGAGAATGGGCGAACATCATTTGTCCGACAACTGGAACCTGATTGGCACATTGATACAAATCCGGAAATCATTTTTCAATTAGCGGTACTCCTTGTTTACTTTGACTATTAGCAAAAGTATACTAATTTATGAAGAAAAGTAAAAGTATCATTAAGCAATGAATCCATCTGTATATCTACCATGCATTATTTATATCTCTTTCCCCAAGGAAACAACTTCAACCTCTGTTATATTACCAATAATTCTAATTAGCAGGTTGCCTGTAAATTTATGTTCATTCTTCTTCTCGTATTAGGACAATTCCCAAGTTAAACCCTGTGATTTCTGGTCTGTCAATGTGAATGTCTATTACAAACACATACAACCGTCTCTTGCTTTTTTATAAGAGATTAGATTTTTCCTATCATTGTTTTCAATGGGACTTCCGGAAACAGTCTCTTTATCTCTATGAGGTAGTGGTAAGGTCTGCGTACATTTTACCCTCCCCATTACTCACATGTGGGATTCAACTGGGTATGTTGTTGTTGTTGTTTTCAATGGGACTCTACTTGCTATGAATTCACCTTTTTCCTTGAGCCGAAGGTCTATCGGAAACAGAAGGTAGGGGTAAGGTCTGCGTACACTCTATCATCCCTAAACCCAACTTGTGAGATTACACTAGGTATGTTGCTTTCTATGGGACATTCTGTTAGAGTAGTGATGAAAACGGCAATGTCAACTATGATTTCAATGCTTTTCCTCTATTGATTTTTAATGCGTTGATTCTAACTGATTGCAGAGGTTTATCAAATATGAGCTGTACATTACGCCTACCAAACCAGAAAGATCAGCTATGAACGTCTTCAGCTCAACGTCTTTGGAGCAGTTTTTCGGAACTGCTTAGATACATATCCAGATGAGTTCAACACATTTTGGTTTGTTTTAGGTCTCACCTTTTGCCCTTCCTCTTCAACTTTGGGCTGTGAAAGTTACATATTTTTAACTCAAATTACATCTCTTTTCTAGTACCTGCAACTTCATAGTTTTGAGGTTCAAGGGGAGACACTTTTGTATATTACTCTGTTGTATTCACAACTCATCAGTAATTACTTCATAATTAGATATGGCTGCATTGTTTTCTTGACAAAAAACTATTCAGCACAGAAACTATTCTGCAGCACAGAAACTATTCTGCATTCATCTATCTTAGTTTCTTTTACAGTACATTTTGAAGAAGAATATTTCTCTTCTTTTTTTTGTAGTTCGTTAATTTTAACTTTTCATTTAACATGTTTAAATCATTTTGACATGTTCCACATATATTTAATATTTACTTTAAAAGTCATAAGTTTTGAAAGTTTTTATTATTCTCAACTGTGTGTGTCAAGTCGAAATAATTTTGCTACTGTTTGGTATCCATCATTCTTAATTGCACCTTCATGTGATTAGAAACGGATCTGTTCGTAACTAGAAGTCATTGCTTTTCTTCAAGAGTATTCTTTAGGTGTAGTTCATTACGTTTCAATTTTGTCAACCCAATGGCATACGTGTGGAGGGTTGTGCATGTTTTCAGTATAAATTAGACACAACAATTAAGAAATAATAAATGACAATCATACAACAATATCCACAAGTAGAGTTAAAGAAGGATAATACATTTTACCACTGTCTCACAAAGATAGAGAGGTAATTTTCGAAAAACGCCTCATAAACAGAAGGTACTAGAACAGAAAGGAAAAAAGAAAAAAGACAAAATGAAAAAATAAATAATATTATGTAAATATAATAAACATAAACAAATAATTGACCTACTCCTAAGTCTATTAGACTTCTCCCCTACTTTACTCCTTTCTATTTAAGATCATATCATCAATGAGATGAAATTTCGTCATATCTGATCTAATCACCTCCCCCAATACTTCTTCGGTCTACCCCAATAATAAATGACAACTATACAGGTAATGGAAATTTATGTGCTGCACACCTCAAATACGCAAAAGATAAAGGGACTAAAAAATACTGCGTTGCTGTACAAAACGAAAACTGGTAATCAAGCTTAAAAGCACCATTCTCAGTTTATTTGGTCGATAAGCACCTTAAACATCCCAAAAAAAAAATAAAAAAATTTAAGTGTCGGTCAGTCCGACCATAATTTCCCCTACATATGCACTAGCGGTGTACGAAGTCGCATCCTATATATGGCAACACATAGATCACTATGCTAAACAATATCCACCTCCTCCAACATCTCTTCATCTTCATCATCATCATCATCATGCTGAAACTGCAAGCAGAAGTCGAATGGTTCATTTCGAATTAGTACTTTTACATATCTTATGAATAAAACATAACAAAATAGGATCCCATATGATCAGACATTATGAATATAGAACAAGGACTCGGAGATAGTCAAACATCAAGAGAAAGGCTTTTGGCAAGTCTGAGGACTACAATTTAGTCTTGCCTGCTTTTTTCTAGGGGAGGGGGGAAGTTCGTGACTGAATCTTCTTCTTTTTACCTTTCTGGCAGTTTTACTGATCACACATGTAGTTGTGCAGACCAACAAGAAAGAAGCTAAAAACTGATGGTGTTACACTCGAGTAGATTACAAACAGAAAGAACTTACAGGCACATACGTTTGCATGCTAGATATGAACTGGTTCAGTTATTGAACTAACCTGCAAACAAGCACCTCGAGGAAGAGGAGGTGGTGGTGGTAGAAAAGGATATTCTGCGATACCAGAAGGAACTCCCTTCCCAGCTCTTCTTGTAGCATTCCCAGCTACTTCAAGCTTTTCCTCTATCTCACCAACTTCGACATCTTCATCCTTTGCATGAGCAGCCATGCTGGTTGATGGCAAAACAACAGCAATATCTTTGGGCTACAGAGTTTGAAGAATGCATTTATCAGTTCTTCAACAAAAAGCATAAGAAATAAAATGCTCTAAAGATGCAATATCCTTCACTTTTATTTGCAGCATGGAACTTAGAACAACTACCATCAGCCATAAACTGCAAGAAAACTTGCATTTTTCAATCTAGAAAACACCAAAGGCAAAGGAAATGCTGCTGCAACATTAATAAAATACTACAATTGGATATGGTTGCATTCTTCCATATGAAAAATGATATTCAAATTTAGTCAAATGCGTATTCAGGGGACTACTGATGCATACTCCAATATTTTGATAACTGAGAAATCCCAAGACCAATGGCAGGCGGTTTGAAACTCAGTGGACACTTGGCCCACCCATTATCCACTTGTTGATGCTGTTACAGAGCGAGGTGCCAAAGGCAAAAAGAGTCGGAGAAACCAAATTCAGAAGAGATTCCAAGAACTTTGATTTGAATCATAAAGTAGCATCTATCATTCACAAGAAATCTTCTCTTTTCTGACAAGTGGTCCCTCATATTATCACTTCCAATTTATTTCCCATTACGTCCACATGTCATTCCATATCAGTTTTGCTAATTTAATGTAAAACATGTCAAAAAGAGCACCAGAAAAGCATCAGCACAAGAATGTAGTTGTATATTGTCCGCAACTCCTTTTAAGTGTCTGCCACAGTTTTTCTTTTAACTTCTTCTGGTTTGGGGGAATAGTAGGGGATATGAAGTTTAAAGTAAAAGGAGAACCTTGTTAGTGAAAGTCATGTCATTGGATAAGTTCATCCCCTTCTTAGATTTCTCTTCACCCACCACTATCTTATACCCATTCCCCAAATTGATCTCTGCCTCATCTTTCTTCTCATCACTCAGCTGAGTAGCATAAGCAATCCTCTGAGAAACATTTCCTTTTGCTCTTGTTGAAACTGTCATAGAGAGAGTTGCCAAGGTAAAAAGAATTAGAGACATCAAATTGACAATGGATTTCAAGAACTTCAATTTTCAAGATTTAACGTTCACTGGGTATGTTGTTGAATGTTTCACAAGAAGGGAGCTTTAATGATATTATGAATCAAATGTTGTGCATACTGCAAATATAGAGTGTGGTAAATAAGGTCTAGATGGAGTAGAATGCAGTAAACTCAACATGAAAAGGTTCAGACACAAGTAGGAATGAGAGCATTAAAGCATTGATGTTTCATGCCATCTAGACTGAAACTCGAGCATTTATCACTTGTTTCACTTTCGCAGTATTAATTTTCAAGTAAAAGAGTATCTTTCATTTAGAAATTAAAATGTCACTAAGGTCAGAAAATAAGGCTGCATTGCTGTGAATATTTCTAGAGTATAATCATCAAAAAACAAAAAAATAAATAAGAAAAGAGTATGATGGGATAATAGTTGATGAATGGCTTTTAAGTCAAATGAACAGTGAAAGGCCTTTGAGGTGTACCATCCTCATTTACATTTTTTCTACTTAAAGTTTTACTGTTTACATGTAGCAGGAAGTTCAAGGGATGCCAATGTCCCAAATAATGTGGGTTATTGTGATGATCTATTAAGTAAAGGTGCCACTTTGCTTTTCTAGCTCTTGTGATTCCCTATTGTTCCATGTGTGCTTTATGAACCCCCTTTCCAAATGTCCTCAGCATCATAGAATATCTTTCCAAATGTCCTCACCATCATAGAATATATCCTCGGAACAAACTAGGGAGAAAGGCGGAAAATTAAGTAACTCACTAGTCTAGATATGCTACTAGTTATATTTTCTTGGAGCAAACTAGTCTCCTATTCTCAGCTTTATATTTTGCATAGCTCAACTACCTAAGGCTGAAGACCCGCATATCTTCCATCTCCGTTTCAGTCATGTTTGAGAAACAGAAACGACAGTTACTAATAAAAGCATCCATAAAGATCAACATAAATTGAAGTTAACTTAATCATGTGAATCGTTTGTTCTATATACCTGTTAGTCTGCCGTTAGAATTCTATTTTGGATTAACAGTACACTCGATGATCTCTAATTTCTGCTTTTTGTCTCTTTCTCCCTCCACACCCCACTTTTTCTCTGTCCTGCATCCTTTCCTCTTCTTGAAGTAGCAGATCTCTTTTTGGCTCACCAAAACAGTTTACTTCTACTGTCTATCGAAGGTTAAAACAGAATTTCTGAAGTTTTACGAGGAGTATATGTTAAAGAATTTGAGTTACAGTCCCCCCTAATATAGAATCAATACCCAAGATGTAGGGTACTTCATGGATAGAAGAGACCTTAGAAAAATTCTATTCACTCAACCGTCTACACCTCTTTTCATGCACCATCACTGAAATATATTTTACTGCTTACTCCCAAATTGCAATAAATAAAACAATTGTCACTCGGAGATATGACAGAAACATCATGCTGCACTGGACCTACCAACTTCCATGTTATCTACATCATCCAAAAATCTAAGTCACATTACACTTTTCATGTATAAGTTGACCTGGACATAGCTAATCCACTTCTGAAAACAAAATTTGAGATTTAGAAAATATTACACATGTTTTTTTCTTGGCTGAAAAGTATAAGAAGAATACTTAGAAGTTAGAACATTCTTAGCCAGATTGAAATAATATTTTGCTATCAGGAAGTAAGTGGTGAACGTTTGGGATATGGAGCATTAACTGCCATAGCTCTTGACTCTTTATCAGTCTAAATGCAAAATTCCAATGGCCAAAATAATCGTTAAAATAAGCAATGATGATTAGAAAATCACAGTGCTGAAGGAGAACTACAGTAACTTGTCCCCAAATATAATAATTGAAATTCATTTAAACTATCTATATAAAACATCTAAGATATTTTTTTCTTGGATTCAAGTATTATTCACATCTATATGACTGTCTTGAGTCAACTGACTTCGGTTGAGTATGGAGGAACTTAATTTGTAAAAGATGAGCAGGAAACAAGCACTTAATATGAATTATTCAACCCAAGACTGTGAAAGACACTTCGACTCTATATATATATAATTATAGAATAGGGCACTGAGATATATTCTGAGGTCCTAGGCAGGTTTGTTCAGAAAATAAAACCATTTATAAAAAAGCAAGCACGCCTTAAGCTAATGGCAAATTAGAAAATTCAGCTTAACTGCTCTAGATTATGATAAGAAGCACCAGTACAGTTATTTTACTTGAAATGCTACACTCTTAAGACATAATGGTCATTTATTACCTTGATTTGACGTTTCATCAGCTTCATGATGAATTCTTGGCCTTTTCTTGGTAGGTGAGGTATTCTTCTGCTGCTCATCCAATGAGCTAAAATGATTACCAGCCATCCCTCCATCACTAATGTTGATGGGAGAATC
>JBCEWC010004849.1:0-26273 GCA_038996855.1 Solanum aculeatissimum
GTACTATTTGGCAAGTAGTACCGGGTTCGGGTAGTGGCTCGTCCGGATCTTTTTGTCTTTGTCGGTTGAGGTACATCTCCGCTATATATATGAATCACAGGATTGCACTTCATGGATCATGGCATTGCATATTGTTATATTACTCTTTAGCTACGTGCACTCCCTTCGTATCACTTGTCCCGTTGGCATGTTGTGGGTCATACTATTCTTGTCATATGCATTGCATGTCCGATACTTAGTGCTTAATTGTGCTAACCCATATTCTTTTCTACATGTTCTAACCATGTGGGGTACGAGGGTGACTATTACATTCTTCTGGACGACGTTTGATATTTTATTGATGACTCGTAGTGGTGTGCCCTATTGTTCAAGAGAAATAGCCACTATCTATCTACCTTTATGTTTATGTATTTACTTTCTTGACTGAAGGATGAGCTTCAAAGCTTGTCGAGGCCCCGCTCTTCTATATAGAGACATGTTTTGGACAAATCTTACTCTTATACGTTAGGCTTGAATGCTGGATAATTGGCTATGTATTATGATACTATGTTCTACTTGATCTATGATTATGTTCCCTTGTTATGGTAATGGCTTATGTTTCCAGTTATTATGATGGCTTGAATGTTAAGTATGATGTATGATTATGTGCTATGTACAAGCATGCTTATCCCTTTCCCGTATTGTTCCCATAGCTTGAGTCCAATGTCCCTAAACCCTTACAGCTTATGTGCTACATGTTTTAGCTTCCGCGTTTCCGAACCAATGATAAGTGTAATGATGCTATGATGGTTTGATCGAGGGTCTTCGGGTCAACTTTCGCCATGTCACATCTAGGCCCCCTATCCGGGTCATGACAGACTCAATAGAAGGGACTTTAGGCTCGACATCCCTAACCCACACATGATGATATACGCAACCCTTGGAGTTTAACTTTTGATCTTTAAGCTAAGAGATAAACCTACCCTTGACTACCTAGTCACAACCTTCCCTCTCAAGAATGGGTTCATCAAAGAATTGGAACTTAACCTTGCGAGTTCTATAATACATGGAAACATGATATGTATGTAACCAATCTATCCCAATAATGATGTCAAAATATACCATGTCTAATTCACCAAAATCACAAGGCAAGACTTTATGTAATATAGAAATGGGACAATCCCTATAGACTCTTTTAACAACAATAAACTCACCGATAGGGGTAGACACTTCGAAGGGTTCACAAAATAATTCGAGACATATATGGAGCTTATTAGCAAAAATAGGAGTAATGAAAGAAAGATTGGAACCGGTATCAAATAAAGCATACACATCAAAATCATAAACCTTTAACATATTGGTAACAACGTCGGGTGCCTCATCAGCCCCTTTTTTCCCTTGGAAAGCATAAAACCAATTATGACGTAGAACACCTCCTTGTTGGCCACCTTGTTCCCTTTGATCACCATGGAAACCTTTATTTTCATGCATTACCTGTGGGATTGACCCCAACTCTTGTTGGGTTCTATATTTGGTCAACGACCACTTTGGACTTCATTTGAGGTGTGAATTTAGGCATATCAAATTTTTGCACCGTTGTCGAGGAATACAACAAAGATACTATCTATTAGTGCTAATTTCAGTGTAATTCCATTTCTTGATTTTAATTTTTTTTGTTTTTGTTTGTTGGTACTACAGGAAACAGGTAGTACGTACCCACCACCCACAGTACAAGCGAACCACTGATTTCTTACGACCCAGAGTTACAAAGATCAATTCAAAGGATGAATGCATAGGAGTGAGAAGCTCAGAGCCGATGTGAGTTGGCCCTAAATATGAAGAATAGGGGCAATAATAGTTTAGGTGTGAATGATGTTGATGGGGATGGGGTGTAACCTGCAGCCCATCCACAATATCAAGTAGGAGTTAGGCCGTCTGCCCAACAATAATGTTGTGCAATATACGATGATGAGGATGACGCCGGGGCTACTGGTACTATAGTCTAGCCACCAGTGCCCCTGGCATGAAGTTCACCATCATGAGCACGATGCTTCAGATGCTCACGTTGAAGGGTTTGTTCACAAGGCAACCACATGAGGATACCAACCAACACCTTATAAATTTTGTCTCCACCTGTCAGTTATCCGAAATTGTGGGGGTTAATCAGTAAGCTATCCGGTTGTAGTTGTTATCGTTGTCTCTGTCTAGGGAGACAACAAAGTGGCTGAATGACATCTCGTACGACTCTATTTGCACATGGGGTGAATTTGAGGAAACATTCTTAGAGCGATTCTTCCCTGCGTCTACGAAGTTGAAATTGAAGGATGAGATGGGTCGCACATGCAGTTACCAACCGAGGCTTTATATGAGACTTGGGAGAGGTTCAGACAGAAGATTAAACAATGCCTGAACCATAAACTCACAGATGAGCACTTGAAGGAGGTTTTCTACAGGTCATGCAATTTATTCACTAAGTTGATTGTTGATGTTGCTTATGGGGGTTTGTATATGGCCAGGACTTTTCCTGATATTGTAGTCATCTTGGATCTAGCAGCAAAGAACAACACAATATGGTATACTAAAGATGGTGACTGCTCTGGATTCATTGTTGGGATGACTGCAGAACAACGAAAGAAAAAAGAGGAATAAGACCAAGACATGGCTCATTTGCGAACTCAAATGGATTTGCTGACAAAGAGGTTGTTGGGTGGAGTATTAGAGAAAGTAAAGGCAGTGGATGTTGTATCTAGGTATGATGATGCAGGTTTTGATTTCGATGAAGAGGCTAAGATTTTGAACAGTTAAGGGGGTTTTCGGACATTCAACTACGGAAATCAAGGCTGGAATTATGGATGGAAAAACTACTATGATCTGCTTGAGGCGAGAGATACTTGAAACTGGCAAAACAGGGATAACTTTAAAAATGATCGGCTGGCAGCATATGTACCCACTATGAACAGAGAATGCCAGAACAGTGGGGGTGACCCATCTAAGTTGGAAGAGATGATGGCCAAGGTGCTCAACAAAGTTGAAGCTATAGAGTGCGGAGTGAGGGACATGCATGGAGAGATGTCTAATATTCTCCAGTTGGTGGATTCTCACTCCACTTCTATTAAGTAGTTAGAGCAGTAGATGGGGTAGTTGTCAGCTTCGCTAAATGAAAGAAAGGTCGGGGCTCTTCCCAGCGACACAATCCAGAACAGGAAAAATGATGGTCACTGCATGGCCGTGACCACAAGAAGTGGTAAGGTACTTCCTAATCTGTTTCTAGCCAAAGAAGATAGTACAATTCAGGTGGGTAGCAAAGTGGCTAACTCAAGTGCGACATATGCTGAAGAGGTAGTTGAAGAAGCAAATCATACACCTGATGATGCTGAGATTGTTAAGGACCCCAGGGGTCTGACAAACAAGAACTAACGCCTTTGCCAACTGTTCCTAAGACGCCACCACCATTCCCATAGAGGTTGAAGCAGAAGGCAGAAAACGGTAAGTTCTAGAAATTTTTGGAGATGTTGAAGGAGTTGTCAGTAAACATATCCTTGGTAGAGGCACTTGAGTAGATGCCTGGTTATGCTAACTTCATGAAGGACTTAGTGACTAAGAAGTGAACGATCACAACCAAGTTGGTCGGGAACCTTCACTATTGTAGTGCAATTTCTACTAGATCACTAGTCGAGATGAAGAAGGATCTTGCGGCTTTCATGATCCCGTGAACAATAGGGGCTTTTGATTTTACACGGGCCCTCTGTGACTTGGGTGCTAGCATAAATCTAATGCCGCTAGCAGTCTACAGGCAGGTGGGCTTAGGAGCTTCCACACCCACGACTATGCGGCTACTTATGGCAGATAGGTCCGTGAAATAGCTCGTGGGATTCTGCGCGATGTGTTGGTCAAAGTGGGCCGGTTCATATTTCCTGCAGATTTTTTCATCCTGGATTGGCAAGTTGATTTTAAGGTTCCTATCATCCTTGGGAGACCATTTCTAGCTACTGGCAAGGCATTAGTAGATATGGAACGTGGTGAGCTAACCTTTAGATTAAACTCATAGTAGGTCAAGTTCAATATATATACTTCTATGAAGCATCCCAGAGAGATGGCAGTGATGTCTTTCATAGACGTAGATGAGACTTCCATCTATAAGGTCCCAATTGAGGAAGAAATGGGTGTAGATGAGTTGGCAGCTATAATAATGAACTTTCTAGATGATGGTATGACTAATTATAAGGGCACGGTGCAAGCATTGCAATTTAGGGGAACTAGACCTTATGTGCCAAGAAAGTTGGACCTGTATTTACATAACATACCATCCCTACCTGCTAAGTCGTCTGTTGAAGAGCCTGCAATTGTGGAGCTCAAGGAGCTGCCGCAACACTTGAGGTATGCTTTTCTTGGTGATAATAACACTTTACCAATGATTGTGGCTGCATATTTACAGGAAAATCAAATGATGGCATTGCTGAGGGTATTGTACAAGTTCAATAAGGCCATTGGTTGGTCCATTGCTGATATTGTGGGGATTTTGCCAGGCATATACACTCACAAGATTAAGTTGGAAGACAACTATTTACCTAGCATCGAGCATCAATGCAGGCTTAACCCGGCTATGCAGGAGGTTGTGAAGAAGGAGATTATTAAGTGGTTAGATGTTGGGGTCATATACCCGATCTTTGGCAGTCAGTGGGTTAGCCTAGCATAATATGTACCCAAGAAAAGGGGTATGGAAATCATTTCCAATGATAAGAACGAGTTGGTCCCATCACATCCTATAATTGGCTAGTGAGTCTACATGGACTACAGGAAGTTGAGCAGATGGACCTTGAAGGATCATTTCCCCATGCCCTTCATGGACCAAATGTTAGATCGACTGGCAGGAAGAGGGTGGTACTATTTCCTGGACGGGTATTCGGGGTTTAATCAAATATCTATAGTGCCCAAGGATCAAGAGAAGACCACCTTCACTTATCCATATGGGACGTTCGCATTCAGGTGGATGCCTTTTGGGTTGTGTAATGCCCCAACCACTTTCCAGCAATGCATGATGTCTATCTTCTCAGACTTGGTTGAGGACACCCTTGAGGAATTCATGGAAAATTTCGTTGTGGTGGGTGAGTCATTTGATGATTGTCTTCTTAACCTAAGAAAGCCTCTATAGCGTTGTGAGGAGGCATACCTGGTCTTGAACTGGGAAAAATGCCACTTCATGGTCAAGGAGGGGATAGTCCTTGGCCACAATATCCCAAAAAGAGGCATAGAGGTAGACAAGGCAAAGATTGAGGTTATTGAAAAGTTATCGCCACTTATCTCAGTAAAAGGAGTCAGAAGTTTTCTGGGGCATGCGGGCTTCTACTGCTAGTTCATAAAAGAATTTTCCAAAATTGCACATCCGTTGTGAAAATTATTGGAAAAAGATGCCAAGTTCCAGTTCAATGAAAGTTGCAGGTAAGCCTTTATGACTTTGAAGCAGAAGTAGATTACTGCTTCTGTGGTTGTGGCTCTTGACTAGTCAGCCCAGTTTGAGATTATGTGCGATGCAAATGGAACTACTGTGGGAGTTGTGTTGGGCCAAAAGAACAACAAGATTTTTCACACTATTTACTATGTCAGTGAGACATTGAATGAAGCCCAAAGAAACTACACCGTAACTGAGCAGGAGTTTTTGGCAATGGTCTATACCTTTGAAAAATTTCGGGCCTACCTCTTAGGTACAAAGGTAATTATGCACATCGACCATACAATATTGAGGTATCTTATAGCTAAGAAGGATGTCAAACCAAGACTGATTAGGTGGGTCCTACTGTTGCAAGAGTTTGATTTTGAGGTCCAAGATAGAAAAGGGACCGAGAACCAAGTTACAGATCATCTATATCGACTGGAGGATGAGTCCAACGAAAATGATTGGTTAACCATTGATGGATCATTTTCCGATAAGCAGGTACTAGCCTCTTTTATTGATCTAATTCCTTTGTATGCTGATTATGCTAACTATCTAGTGAGTGACCTCATGCCTCAGGACTTAACCTCTCACCGGAGAAAAACATTTCTCCATGTTGTGCGCAGGTACTTTTGGGATGAGCCATTCTTCTTCCACACATGTGCTGATGGGATCATTCGGAGGTGTGTTCTGAGGAAGAGATGATGAGTATAATGGAAACATGTCACGCTTCTCTAGTGGGGGGCCACAACAGTAGTGCCAGGACAGCCAAAAAGATACTCCAATGTGGGTACTACTGGCCCACCCTGTACAAGGATACTCATGACCTAGTGCAGGGATGTGATCAATCCCAACGCCAATGTAATATGTCTAGGCGCCAGGAGATGCCCTTGACTCCTATTTTGGAGGTTGAGATATTTGATGTCTAGTGCATCATTTTCATGGGTCCCTTTGTAAGCTCCTATGGCATGAGATATATCTTGGTGGCAGTTGATTATGTCTCAAAGTGGGTGGAAGCAATGGCACTGCCGAACAATGAGAGAAAGAGTGTAGCCCAGTTTATGAGGTGAAACATCTTTTCCAGATTTGGGACTCCCAAAACTATCATTAGTGATGGGGGGACCTATTTTGTAACAAGATCTTTCATGCAGTACTAGCAAAGAAAGGAGTCTGATAATATAAGGTCGCAACACCATACCATCCGCTGACTAGTGGCTAGGTTGAAGTGTCGAACAGAGAGATCAAAGAGATATTGGCCAAGTCTGTCAATGCATCTAGGACTGATTGGGCTAGAAAACTACATGATACACTTTAGGCCTACCGCACATCATACAAAACACTTATCGGTATGTCCTCATACCAATTGGTGTTTGGTAAGGCTTGTCACTTACCAGTGGAGCTAGAGCATAAGGCCCTGTGGGCCTTAAAGAAGTTGAATATGAATTTAGAGGAAGGCGCAGAGTTGCGACTAGGCTAAATCAATGAGTTAGATGAGTTGCATCTGTATGCATATGATAGTGTTGCACTGTATAAGGCCAGGATGAAGGCCCAACATGACGGGCACATCACGCCGCAAAATTTTATTATGGGCGATAAGGTGTTACTGTACCACTCTAGGTTGCGGCTGTTTCCAGGAAAACTCAAGGCTAGATGGGCTGGCCTATACAAGGTTGTTCAATTTTTCCCTCATGATGCATTGGACCTAGACGTTGATATGGGGCACCGGTTCAAGGTTAATGGTCAAAGGGTCAAAATGTACTTGAGTGTTGTTTTTGAAGCCTCTGTGGTGGAGGTAGTGCACCTTGAGGAAGTTGTAATAGTCAAGGAGGCACGTCATGCCGCGACGTTAAATCAAGCGCTTCATGGGAGGCAACCCATGTTGTACTCATATATATATCTATAAAATTATTAGTATTATTAGTATGTCATTACTTACTGTTTTTGTAGTTGCACGTACATACAGGTGTGCTGGGGCAGTTCTTGCATTGGTTCATGGTGGGTACGACACGTATTGGAGCTCAAACCATCAAAAGTGAGCAAAATGATAGTGACACGGCACTTCACACAAACCGTGTGTCATCACATGGACCGTGCCTCATTACACGAACCGTGTGTCATCACACGGACCGTAAAAGTGTCGTGGCCATATCCTTCCAGGTAAGTTTTTTAAAAAGGCTCCAAGTCCATTCCCACAGACGTTCAAACAAACCATGTGACACCACATGAACCCTGAAGCCAACTGTGAAGAGCGACAATGGAGGTATCACTCTAGGTAAGCCTTTAAGGCTCCAAGTCTCATCGCACGGTTGGCCAAACAGATCATGTGACACCACACGGACTGTGTGGCCAACCGTGGAGAGTGATAGAGGATGTATCACTCTACGTAAGACTTGAATATTCCAACTCCCCTTTTACGGACGGCCAAACAGACCGTGTGACAGAACATGGGTCGTGAGGCCAACTGTGAGAAGTGATGACGTATGACAAGAAGAATAGACCAAGGAGTGATAAATGGGGTCTCTCACGGTCCATGATACGTGTCACGATCTATCTAGCTAACCGTGCGGTGGGGTTTGACCGGGTTGACTAGTCAAAAGTTGAATATACTCAATATCACTTGCCCCATTTTCCACTTTTCCTCATATTTTCTTCTCAACTCTCTCCCTCATACTCTCTCAAAACCCTCAAAACCTATCCCTCTAACCATGAAGCAAGAAATTCTTTCATGATTTGTCTAGCAACCCGAGCCGATTGGGTCCTCCTTGTCTTCGATCACCTTTAATTTTCATCACAATTCAAGTAAGTGACTCTTGGTTTCTTCTTAGTTTTAGTTAAATTGATGAGACATGTGCTTAGATTTGTGCAAAACTAGAAGCTTTAGGATAGGAATCGTGTTTTTATAGGGTGAATTTAATTGGGTGTGGAGTTGGGTATCCTGTCCAACCATTGTTGGTATTTTGATGTTTTTCCCATGATTGAGATATATTAGGCCATCGATGTTATTTTGTTGGGTAGATCTTTGGTATTTTGCATGCCCTGTATGTGAAAGTGTGCTAGGAACCCAATTCGTGTGCCTATGTTTTGGATCTGTGGGTTGTTTGTCGAGATACGCTCATGGGTGCTTCCCCACGGTACCCTTCATAGGCCGTGTACCTTCACATAGACCATGTGAGGGTCCATTGGGTGAACCTTGCTGCAAACCATGCCTCACTGGTCAAGACACGGCACACAGATCACCTCACAGCCCATGTACCATCACACGGTCCGTGTAGAGGTCCCATCCAGATGTCACCTTGTCCCACTTAAACAAAGTACACATACCACCCCATGGTCCATGACCCATCATATGGGCTGTGCAGTTGGTCTGTCTAGATATCAATATCCCCAGTTCCCCATGTCCAGCTAGACGATACACCTCATGGCCCATGGTACGTCACACGACCTGTGTAAGGGTCAATGCAGCTGTGTCTGTATATGTAGTGGTTACATTTTTTTTCATAGTTTGTGTTTTGTTTTCATAGTGTGCCTTAGTGCAATTTCCCTATGATAGACAGGGTGACGCCACTCTTAAGGTTCATTGTCACTGGTACCACCGCACGAGAAGTCTTAGTACCTACTGTGCTTAACATCTTTTACTTTGTAGCCTGCAAGTCTAATGGGTCCTCGCCGAAACTTTCACCTTCATGATTCTCCCACCGAGTCCTCCAGCCAGAAAAGAGGCAGTGGCTCGGGAACTGTATCGTCAGAGTGGTTGGATGTCTGCTACACTGGCTGTGTCTCCCCTCCCTCTCCCCTCACAACTCAAGCTCGAATGGCTCACCAGACAGTGGCCCCTTGGCTACCGAGGGGGTCCCACTTGCTGCGGTGGAGGATGAAGATACGACCTTAGAATTTAAGGAAGAAGAGCATGTCCTCACTCCCGATGACCCGGACCAACAGGATGATGCCCAGGAGGATGAGCTCCGAGACAGTGATGATGACGCTATACATTATGCTATCTCTTGGATGTCTAATGATGAAGTGGCCAGGACTATCCTTCATTTCCTCCGAGCCCGTTGGACCACCCGGGCAGACGAGACATATTTTCCCATAGGTTGACTAAAGGGTTTAGGAGGGTTCTAGTGGCGGCCTGTGCTGCAGGAATTAAATATACTAACTGATAACCTCGATGAAGTGTCAGAGATTAAAGCGACATTTGACTTCTACGAGTTTGGGTGGATGGCCCAGAAGCCAGGTTTTTACTGACCGACCCTCATACAGGAATTTTACTCTTTCTATGTTGTTGATCTGATAAACTTGATGGGGGTGGTTCCAGGAGACTGTGTCGACACATGGCCATGAACGTGGCCCCACTGCAGCATTTGTCTATTCGAGGTCGAGAGGTCAACATTTCTACAACCACCATCAACTGATTCCTGCATGGACCTGAGTACACCCCACTAGACGACAGACTTTATGCATCCAAGGTCCACCAAGTTTTTGAGGCAGCACTTCTAGCTGATCCTAATTCTCGAGTTGCTGTGGTGTCCTGGATTGTACAACAGATCACCGTACAGGGTGCTGACACCACTTGGGTCACTGACCCACAAATTCTCATTACTAAGGCCTCCCTCACTTTTTAGGCCAAGTTTTGGTGGTCCATGGTGTATGCCCACCTATGACCCACTCTAAATGACAACACCCTTCAGCTTTCACAGGCTTCCCTGGTGGTTGTCTCATCACCCGCGACCCTATTAATGTGGGTCGAGTCATTTCCACCGAGATGAGGGACCAAGCACCAAGTGAGTGGGAGACCTTCCCTTTTCCTTGTTTGATCAGAGGCCTCTGCAGGTGGGCTCAGGTCTCCACCACACAATACCTAGACCAGAAGATGCATCCTTCCATTACGATCAACATCGTCTTGATCAAAGATGTGAACAATCCACTCTTCCGAGCCAGGATACAGTGCTATGGTAGCCCAACATTGTTTCCTCAAGCAGCCCCACAGTAGCCCATGGACTTTGTGGGCTTCTCAGTTATTCCCTCGATGGGTGAGCCATCGGAGCAGGCCGAGGGCAACACCTCATAGGCGGCAGTGGCACTAGGTTATGTCTGTGTGCCCTATGAGTTTCTGGTCAGGTTTGTAAATGAGCAGCGACAAACCTGGGCCATCGTGGACCAGATTGTTGAGAGCATACCATAGGCGGTCCAGACTCATGTAAACCAAGTTGTAGAATCACTCCGTGCTGATCTTCGGAGTTAGATAGTTGTTCTCCAGAACCAGGTAAATAGCTTGGAGACTTATTTCAACTAGTGGTTCAACAACTTATCTGGGATGGAGGCGGCCAATATCGTAAACACGGTCTTAGAAATGAAAAATCATATCACCATGCTCATGGCTAAGTACAATTCCCCGCCTCTATCTCCTCTTACTGAGTCGTTGTTGAACCTGTTTTCGGCCCCAACCCCCACACCGTCTTTGGGTGATTATTGGGGTGTTTCTCTTTCGGTGCCACCCGCTACCACTATGGAGATACTTGAGGCTTCTAAATGAAGAGAGAAGGAGAAAACGAGACACCAGTGCCATAGCCCACCGTCGGATGCCAAGGAGGCAGAGGAGAAACGGCTGCGCAAGGCGCTTAGAGTCCAAAGATGGGCTGCTGCAGAACAGGTGGAGCAGGAGAAACTTGCCTATGACGTAGCTCGAGCCAGAGCTTTTAGGAGTGTGTCTGGCCAGGTCCCTCCTTTTGATGGAGATGACCCCACTGGCAGGTTGCACATTGTTGATACTGATCAGCCCAACGCCTAGTACATCTAGGGTATGTCCCTTCCCCTTTGTTTTTATATTTCTTACTTTATGTACATTGAGGACATTGCACTATCTGTTAGTAGGGGTAGGGCATTCTTGGCACCTGGGAGTTTTTGTTGCCATGTTTCTTTTCTCTCAGGTGGACTATCTAGTAGAACTGACATGTTTAGGTTGTATAGTTTGCATGAGTATGAGTCTTTATAAGTGTCTAAAATAACCTAGAGTTTTTGTGATGAAAATTTTCCAAATTCAAATTGCTTGTATGTACATGCATCCCATCCTAACCAACTTGTGTGATCTATTTAAGCAATGTATAAATTGTTTAGTTGATATCTGTATGAATGAAAATGACTTGGTTTGTTGGTGCTGAATAGGGTAGGATATGTGCCATGAGTGTGTGAGCCTATTAGTTTGAATTTAATTGACACGCGTGTAAGCTAGAACTTTCCCGGTTAGTCCCACTGGAATAATTGAATAATTGGATTAGGAAAGGATCTTAGGCCATTTTTGTGTGAACCCACATTGCCTAAAATAAGCCAACCATATACAATTATCCCCTTGAACCAAACAGTTGAACCTAAATAAGCCTTTTCTTTGGTTTCACCCAACATCAATCACTTGATTAGTTATAAATCCTTAATTTGGCCTTGGTCTCTCCAACGACATTGTGAACCTCAATTTAGGCAAACACCTAAGTAGAGGGTGGCTTTTAGTGGCCCTGGTCCTTTTGAAAAGACACTGTGCACCTCAACCTAGGCGAAAAGCCTAAGTTGAGGCTTGCTACTGTGGGGAAAGCAAAAAAATAAAATAGGAAAAGGAGTTGAGTGATGAACAAAAAAAATAGAAAAGCTTGGGAGTGAAATCACACAAAAGTGAAAAAAAATAAAAGAAAAAAAACAAAAAAACAAAAAATAATAAAAAGAATGGAGAAAAAGTGGAAACACTCCCAATAGCAATGAGAGAAGGGGACAACAAGATTTTGGGTAAGGGAAGTTGAGGTCTAAGCCAAAGTAGTGTGTTGTAGGGGAAACTTTAGTCACTTTGATCCTAAATGTACCACACCCTAACCCGAGCCTACATTACAAGCTATAAAAGTCCTAAAGTGATCCTAAAAAGGTCATTCAAGAGTCAAGGTGGTGAAAATAAGGGCAAGTCTATGGTCTATACTTGTGTGTTAGTTGAAAATCTTTTGTGAGCGTGAGTGTCTATATTCCAGTCTCTGGTTTGCATTCATATACCGTGTGTGAGACTTCTTTGTAGTAAGGGCACTATCCTTGCACTATTTGGTTGCAAAATCAACTCGTCATCTTCGTTCTTGAGCATAACAACTGGATGTCATGTGATGCTTAGCCAGAGTTATGTAGGTCTGTTTGGGTGCATGTACATGTTAAGCTTATTTTTTTTGGGTGAATGTGATTGATTTAGGGGTTATTGTATGATTCCTATTAGAGGCTTATATTTGTGTGTTGTGATGTGTGTTCGAGTCATTGCTTGAGGACAAGCAATAGTTTTAGGTTGAGGGTGTTGATAAGTCGTGAAAACGTGATTTCGATAATGCTTTTAACTCAGAATTTTCGTGAGTTTTCATGCAAATTTGTGTGCTTAATATTTCGTTTAGTGATATTTTCAGGAAATAAGGTTGAGGCATGGATTCAGACAAAAAGAAAGCTTAAAATGCGAAAATTAGATTTCTAGGCCGAAACGGGCACTCACACGGGCCGTGTGAGCCTACACGGGTCGTGAGAGCTGTCGTGCATGATGACAGTGTGCACTACAGGCTGAGGCAGACTGAAAAGATCCAAGTGACGCCTCACAAAAAGCTTCACGGCTCGTGCCCACTTTCACGGACCGTGGAGCTGACCGTGAGGAGAGGCAGTAAGTCCAACGAAAATTGCACCAGGAAATACTGCCAGTGAGAGCACACGGGACCCATTACAAGTCGTGTGGAGGTTCACGGATCATTTACCCAGTCATGAAGAAAGGTAGAAAGTTCGAGTTGAAATTGCACCAGAAGTTATGCCAAGGGAAACCACACAGGACCCATCACGGGTCGTGTGGATTTGCACGGGCCGTATGTCCGGTCGTGAAGGGAGGCAAAAACCTCAACGGAGAGTGCAATGGAATTTTTTGCAAAGGGAAGCCACACGGGACCCTTCATGGGTCGTGTGACGTTGCACGAACCATTTTCCCAACCGTGGTGAGAGGCAGAAACTTCAGCTGGAACTGCACAAAAATTGGTGCCAAGTACGGACACATGAACCATCTCACGGATCGTGAAGTGTATCACGGTCCGTGTAATTATCGTCGACCATGCCAAAAATCAGATTTCCTATTTTAATTCGGATTAGATTTTAGCTAATATATATATGTAATTTTAGGTCATTTTTATTATCAGAAAACTGTTGGAGACCAAATTGTAAGAGAGAACAACAATCTTGAGTTATTTTTATTGTATTTGTGGTTTTACATCCGTTCGTTTGTGATTGTGATTCGTAAATTCGCTGCGCATTCAATTGTAAGTGCTAATTATGATCTTTTCATCTTATTATAATTTGACTTCTTCAATCATGCTAGGCTAAACCCACAACTAGGATTGTGGGAACCATGCTAATCAACTAAGATAGGAAAATTTAGGGTGAAACTCAAGTGTGATTGTCATACACATCATAGGAAGTCTTCAATTTAATCTAAACCTTAATGAGTCGACGCATTAGGGTAGGCCTGTATTCATTACATGCCCGGAAGGGATGTAATGATTAGGAAAAGAGTCCTATGATGGAATTTGAAGTTTTTAACCTAGTCTAAGTGCCCGAGACCGGAAAGTGAAAGCATCCTGGGGTTTAAAGCAAGGGGCAAAAAGGGTAAACGTTCTGAGACTGGAAAGTGATGAACAAAATGCACCTAAGAGGGACTGGAAGGTAAATTAGGTGTTAACTATTTGCTTACTCTGTGTGTGTGATTGCAATCGTAGAAGCCTTAAGTGTGAATATCGACGTTGGTGGTATGGGGACCATAATCCTAGTCTAGCGATAAATTGTTGAACTTCAGTGGTCATTTTAGCTAGTTAATTAGTAGAATAATCTTGATAACTAGTCTTTACATTACAACAAAGCCCCCATTTATATTATGCATTTTTATTTCGAAAATAGTTATTACATTTGGAACTAAGTGCTAGTAGCTTTATTTTCACGCATTCCCTGTGGGATCGACCTCAACTTTAGTTGGGTTCTATATTTGGTCAACGACTGCTTTACACTTTATTTGAGGTGTGAATTTGGGCGTATCAATTGTACATTTGTATATCTTATTATGTTGTAGACAATGATGAAAATGAGATTTAAAATAGTTTTACCTCTAATCATTTCTTCTTCCTATAATAATTTGATGGTTCCATTCAGATTAAGTTAGAGAAAATTTGATTTAACTCGATCACTTTTGTTTTAGTTTTACATGCTTGGTATAGAATATAATGTATACCAACTATTTGATTTTCTTTTATCAAAATTAAAACATTATCTATTTCGTCATATCTTGATTCCATCCATGATCGAGTGAAGCACGAACAATTTTTCTAGTTTACTATTTTATACCCCATGAGTAGACTACTCTTTCTTATTTTTCCCTAAATATATCAACCATGTTTACATTTGTTTTTTAGCATTAAAAAATCATAAAACAACTCACAACATACATCAAAAAATAGCATCACATAACAATCCATCCTATTTGAAGAACATAGTATAGGAATCAAGTTTTATATAACCTTTTCACTAAACTATACAAAACATTGAGTGTTATCTTCCATGTATGTGTGTTTTGTAAGTATGCTAATGGTTTGTTTTTCCTTTGCCTCACTTTTTTCCTCTCTTTTTCTGCCTGTCCTTTTTGTCGTTTTTTTTTTTTTTGTGTGTGTGTGTGAGTATGTATGTTGTGTTGTAGTATATTTGTAGGAGGAGGAGGAGTTGCGAAATCATGGGTGGTAAGGGGGAGTGATTAAGGTGGTATAATTTGAGGGAATGTATGTATGTATTCTACGGGTGTGATTGTGTTATGGGGAAATGGAGAGTTGTGGGGACATCATAGATTATATATATACTAGACATCGGTGTCCGTGCAAGCATGAGCCCAATATCTGCTATTTTTTTGTCTCAATTTATGTGATATATATAGAATTTAGAAAGTTAATTAAATTTATTTTTTATATGTAGATATATTCCTATTGTTAAATATCTAGATTTACAATACCTTCTACGTAATTTCTTCATTACATAATACATGTTACCATTTTAGTTTTATTTTATGTCGATAGATTAATTTCAATAATTAATCAAATTTTTGTTGCCTACTCCCCCTTAAAATATTTTAAGTTATCAGCTATCATAATTTATGATATCTTTTATGCCCTTTCGCAACATATTTTTTAGAACTATTTTAAGTCATTAATTATCATGATTAGTATTATTTTTTAAGACAAATAAATTAAAATGAAAGAATCACATAAAATTATGGATATACCCTCAAGCTGCTCAGGCAGGCATGTCGACCTACTGCCTGCTTGATCTACTTCATTTCATTTTATGTGACGTTGACAAATTAATCTCAATAATCAATCAAATTTTTTATTCATTTTAAAAATATTTTGAGTTGTGGTATCTTTTATACTATTACGCAACATGATTTTTAGAACTATTTTAAGTCATTAATTAACATGTTTAACAGTATCTTTTACACCATTTTTAAATGTATAAAACACTAAAAATAAGACAAACAAATTAAAATGGAAGAACCACAAAAAATTATGGATATACCCTCAGACTACTCAAGCAGGCATGTTGATTTGCTGCCTGCTTGAGTAGGTGAAACTCCCCCTTAATGTATTTTATATTGTCAATTATCACGATTTATGATATCTTTTATGCTCTTACACAATAGTTTTTCTAGAATTATTTTAAGTTATTAATTATCATGATCAATAGTATTTTTTACACAATTTTTAAATATATAAGATATTAAAAAAAAGACAAATAAATTAAAACGGAAGAACCACAAAAAATTACCAATATACCCTCAAATTGCTCAAGCAGGCATGTTGACCTGCTACCTGCGCTCAGGAAGGTGGAATGTCGACGGCCAGCTACTTCCCAAGGCGCTTCTATAGTATAGTAATGAAAAGTTAAATATTTAAAACTGAAATGTAATAAGAAAATATTAAAATCACTAGCTTATATATTTAGAAAAACATATTTTTTGTAAGTATTCATTTCGCTGAATAAATAAAAAACTAAATTTTCTAAACATGTGACTCTATCTTTTTTGTAGTTTTCAAATCTATATAAACTTTTACTAAAATAAGATAAAATCAAAATATTTAATGTAGGTATAAGCGAAATATTTAAGCACTAAAATTGTGTAAAACCTCTGGTTCAATAAAAAATTACGTGTCTACAAGTAAACAGGCGAGTTTCACATAGACGGATACATAGAATGCCTAGGAACTGAGGCATATTACCAATAATCACCACATGAACAAGCTCCATTTCGGATGTGGTGAAACCTATTTATGTCTCTTATGACAATTTCTCGCTGTACAAGTGTTGATATAAACTTGATTGCTGCATGACAGTCCAAACATATTCGTAAATTTTTAATAATCCGAATTGGACTTCCAGGCGGCGTTCTTAGTAAAGCAAAGGCTAAAGCTAATCTCTCACTATGTAACCACAAGAGACGTATCTTTTCATCATCATCGACATCAAGTAGAACAACATCAGAATTAGGAACGTAGCATCCCCCCTTGCTTTTCAATTTAAACCACTCCAACATTCCATGTATAAGTTTGATATCAGGATGTGAAGCATCACCAACAGAGAAATAATGAACACTGCCCTGGTTTTCAACCCAACTAAGTCCTGGTTCCTTCTTAAGTCGTTTCTTTTTCATAGTTTTCCGAATGAAAGCAACATTATTCCACCTTTTTGAAGTGGCATACATATTTGATAATAACACATAAGTCACTTCATCTTGTGGTTCCAATTCAAGCACACGCTGAGCAGCTGTTTTCCCAAGCTCAACTTCATTATGAAGAACACAGGCACCAAGCAAAGCACGCCATACCATGACACTTGGCTCAAATGGGATGTCTTCAATCAACTTAAGAGCCTTATCAAGGTGACCTAAGCGCCCCAAAAGTGATACCATGCATGTATAATGCTCAATGCAAGGTTCAATACCATAATCATCCAGCATCAAAGAGAGATAGGCATATCCTTCATTCAAAGATCCTGAATTGCTACATGCTGAAAGAACACCAAGAAATGTTAATTGATTAGGCCTGACAGGCATTCTGCGCATTCTCTCAAAGATACTGAGAGCTTCATTCCCGAGACCATGCATGGAATATGCTGAAACCATAACATTCCATGAAACAACATCACGCTCAATCATTGTTTCAAACAACAAACGAGCATCTTTAATGCTCCCACATTTTGCATACATATCCACTAAAGCATTTCCAACTGCAAGATCTTGATCGTAAATGGTTTTTATAGTAAAAGAGTGAATTTGAAGACCTGGCTCTAATGCAGCAAGGGTTGCACAAGCACGCAGCAGAGAAGAATATGTCACTGATGAAGCTCGCACTTGAGCTTCATGCATATCAATAAACAGGGATAGCGCCTTCTCTCCATCTTCACATTGTACATGGGCAACAATAATAGTGTTCCATGATACCTCATTTATGTTTTCCGCCTCCAGAAACATGTCTACTGTATATTCCACCTTTCCACACTTAGCATACACATCCATGAGGGCATTTGTAACAAACACATCTGAATCAAGACCCAACTTTGTCATGTAGCAGTGGATTTGCATCCCAAGGTCTAAAGCTTCCACAGTTGCACATGCCTGCAGCACACTAGCAAAAGTAAACTGGTTTGGAACAACTAACGCTCTCCTCATTTGGGAAAAGAACTCCAGTGCCTCATTACACCGGTCACTCTGCGAATATCGTGCAATAATAAAACTCCAATGAACTACATCACGCTCAGGAATCTCTTGAAACACACACGCAGCATCTTTCAAATCTCCAGATTTACAGTATAGGTCAAGCAACGAAATACCAACTGAAGGATCCATCTCATACCTAGTTTTTAGTACACATCCATGCACACTCTTGCCCAAATCAATGACCTGCAGACCTAGGCAAGCCTTTATAACACTAGTGAATGTGTAGTTGTTTGGCATCCAACCTGCCAACCTCATTTGGGAGAAGCATCTCAGCGCTTCTTCAAAGTGCTTATTTTCTGCATAGCAAGTAACCATCCCAGTCCAGGAAACCATGTCCTTGTCAGTAATGCCATCAAAAACGTCCCTGGAAAAATCAACAAGTCCAGAAACAGAGTAAGCATCAATGAGGGAAGTGCTGACAAAAAGATTAGAGTCATGTCCAAGCTTATAAATACAAGCATGAATGCTCCAACACATATCTGTCACATCCATACTCACAAGCACTTTTAAGATTGTTGTGAATACAAATGGGTTCAGTTCATGGCCTTCTCTATGCAATCTAACAAACAATTCAACAGCCGCAATGTATTGCACTGACTGCAAATGACCCTGAAGTAATGTAACAAATGAAACCACGTTTCTCGTAGACATTTCATCGAACAGCTGAACTGCATCATGTAATAACTCAGACTTCACGTATAAGTTGAGCAAAATGTTCTGCCCAAACAGGTCTAAACATCCGCCTCTCTTTATAATATCGCAGTGGAGTGTCTTTCCAACGATGAAATCCCTGTTCTTTATGCAATTCTGAAGCACATTCGCGTATGCAGAAGAATTGAATGATGAAATTTCAAAACTCGTGTATTGTTCTTTGGATAAGGGGAGGGATTGGGAGGAGAATCGGCAGTGCCAAAACATATCCCAGAAATGGTATGCTGGAAAGGTTGCACCTCCCGTCCATGGCTGTCTTCTGCCCAGTACGTATCTCAGCATGCGTGCTTCGACAAGACAAATACGAAAAATGGTCAAAATTACACATGAACATACTATTTATACCTCCGTTCCATGTGACACTAATTCCGCCACCTAACTAATTTCGCCACCTAAGCTCCAACTAGAATATCATATAAAATTAAGTTTATTTAAAAGAAATAAATAAAAAATAATTAAAAAATATTTATTAAATTTTAAATTAGTAGAAAATATATTCTATCTTCTAATTTTTAAAACAAAAATTTATTTTCTACTAATTTAAAATTTAATAAATATTTTTTAATTATTTTTTATTTATTTCTTAAAAAAAAAGCCTATATACTAGTTGGCAGCTTAGGTGGCGGAATTAGTGCCACATGTGTGTTGTTAACCCTTGAGGGGTATTTGTGATCTCTTAAGATAACGGCAGGGGTATTTTTGATCCAAAAATCTAACGGAGGGTATAAGTGGTCTATTTTGCATAGTTCAGGGGCAATTTTGACCCTTTTCCGTATTAAATATAGGAAAGAGGGTCAAAAATATCTTTTACTATAAAAAAGGATAAAAAATATTTTTCGTTTATACTTTGGGTCATTTATGCCCTTGTACTATCAGAAAAAATATCAAAATGTCCTCATACTAATAGAAAATTGTCAAAAATGTCTTTAATTTATACTTTGTTCCAAAAATGTTCTTGTCAATGATACTTTGGTCCAAAAATGCTCTTATTGTTACCAAATGAGTCAGAAATATCCTTTTTAAATGAATGTATATATATATTTCCTTTTTAAACATATTGTATTCCTAATAAAAATATTATTTAAAGATTTTTTCTTATTTTGTTTTTTTTTAAATCACACTAACTAATAAAAATGTAAGAAAATAATTATTTTCTTAATCTCATTTTATCAATTAAAATAAAATATCGTACCCCTGTAGCAAATAATATATGTCATAAATATAAGATCATAGTAAACCCAACATTAATTTTTATTTAGATAACAACAAAAATAGTAATTATAATAAAGCAAATTTGTTTTTTCTGGAATTGAAATAGGATAAATATTTACTAATTAAAAAAAACTATAAATGCCCTTCATTTATAGTTTGGTCCAAAAATGCCCTTATCATCAATACTTTGGTCCAAAATTCCCTTATTGTTATTTAATGGGTCAAAAATGTCCTTTTTCAAATAAATTTATTATTTATATTATTTTTAAACACATGATTTTTCTTATAGTATTTTTTTAATTCGTAAATATTTATCGTACTTCAATTCGAGATTTTTTTGCTTTATTATAATTACTACATTTATTATTATCTAAATAAAAATTAATGTTTGGTTTACTTTGATCTTATATTTATGGTATATATTATTTGTTACAGGGGCACGATGTTCTACTTTAATTGATAAAATGAGATTAAGAAAAAAATATTATTTTCTTACATTTTTATTAGTTAATGTGATTTGAAAAAAATAAGAAAACAATTCTTTAAAAATAATATTTTTATTAGAAACACAATATGTGTTGAAAAGTTTTTTTTTTTATATATATATATATGGTAACAATAAGGGCAATTTTGGCCCAAAGTATTATTAACAAGGGCATTTTTGAACCAAAGCATAAATCAAAGACATTTTTGACCCTTTTCCATTAGTATCAGGACATTTTTGACTCATTTCTGATAGTACAAGGGTATAAATGACCCAAAACATAAACACATGACATTTTTTATCCTTTCTGATAATACAAGAGCATTTTTTACCCCTTTTCCTTAAATATATTAAAAATCTTTTTAATTTTGTGGCCTTATACATGACACGTGAAAAGCTCAAATTAAAATATTACAAAGAAAAAAATTATTATTCTTTGAGCAGACTAAAAAGAAAAAGAACACATTCTTTTTTAAATAGTTTGTACTTCCTCTATCCACCCATTTTATGTCTATTTTTCCTCATTAGTGTCAAAAATTTGTTGGACAATTATTTAATTTTAATATTTCTATTTTGCTAATATTGAATCTCACTAAACACTTTTTTACAAAGAAAAGTTAATTAAAAAGTAAGTACTAATAACTTTGAAAAAGCGATTATATAAACATAATAATTCTTTTTCAATAACATACTCAATAAAGATCCCACAAGTGGGGTCTGGGGAGGAAAGAATATACGCAAATCTTATCACTATCTCATAGAGATAGAGATTGAAAAAAATAATATATTTTTTTTTACTTTTTAAATTTTGTGCCGAATTAAATAATGTCACAAAATTAGAATGAAGGAGTAGGAGCATATTTAAGGGGTTTCTTGAATTAACGTGAATTCATGCTCCCTCCCTTGATCATATTTAATAGGATTATATTTGTTTTAATAAAAATACTTATATAGATGTGTGTATATACACTTGAAGTATGATAATATGATTTGATGATTTGGTCCACCTTTTAAAGTGAGGTTAAAAATTTAAATCTTATATTTATCGTACTTTTTTCTTTTAAAAATGAACTAATACCTTACTAAATGGTTACTGGTAGAACATTTTTTATTTTATTTAATATTTTTCTTTAATTTTAAAAAATGTTCAAGTCTGTCATACTGAAAATTCGTGATATTCCTATCATTGTAAAACTTTTATATAATTAAGCTAAATATGTTTATTAAAATTAGTAATAGTGGATGATATAACATAGAATCTACACGCTCCGAGCCTATACCCTGTATTTAACCCGCATTCGAAAATCATTACTAGTCCCAAGCAAACCCTTTGGCCTGGAAATCACATTTAATGGAAGACTTAACTCACAAAAGAGTAACTCAGATGAGCAATTATGCATTATAAAAAATAATTAATAGTAGTTTAAGATACTCAGGATTAAGTATAATGCAGCATCATAAACTCAAATAATGAAAGTCATAGATGTCAAACAGAATTGATTCAATGAAGTGCTAGTTAAGGATTTCTGGCACCTATATATTCATCATGAAAAGTTGCAACATCGAATAATGTCAGTACTAAAATGTACAATATGTAAAATGACAGAAAGAAAACAAGCTCCATGTCACGATTCAAACCTATGACCTAGTCGTGACCAAGCGAATGAAAGACTCGAAGGACCCCCACCCAAGCCTCGTAGCATTCATTCAAGCATTTCATAAGTAATGAACATAATTAAAAGCAGAAACTAAGAAAAACAAGGACTAAGGGATTCAACATAAAGCACCAACGAAAGTAACAAGGTAGCTTCATACATGTATCCAACAATACCTCTAACCTTAGAGTATACGGAAGCTAAGACATATACAAAGGTCACCCTTAATAAAAGTAGCAATGAAAATACAATAAAGGAAGTCTAAAAGTCTCAATACAACTCAAGCTTGAAAAAAATAGGATGTTGTCCCCAAACTAGAGGACTCACTAATACTAGTCTTCAATTAATCCTATAGCTAAACATGTTTAGGATGAAGAGAACTGGTCCTTACATGGTGAGATCATTTAGGCAAAGTATCTGTTAGTACTTTGAATATACTGAGTATGTGGGATGCAATGAAACAAACGAATTCGTAAATATCATAATAAGCAATATGCATATCATTTGGTAGAATAAGAGCTCATGTAGAGATGAATGACAAATGTATTTAAATCATGACTGAAGTAACTTAATCATCTTAAGGAATCATGCATAGGTGGAAGTGAAATATCATTAATTATAGTGAGGAAAACCCTGGGACATTATGAGAAATCATAAACATGTGGGAGAGTTATCGTTAACGAATATAAACTATGTGAATTATCACATGGAGTCCCGATGTTATCCCTACATTGGAGAAAGAGGAAAACTACTTGCTAAGATAGATTCTGTCATACCTAAGTGGATCCACTAAGCTACACAAGTGACCAAGCCTCTACTAACGGGTGACTCTTTCTAAGGAATCAAGCTTTTACTAACGAGGTGATCCTTCTACCTGTGGTAGCATGTAGTTATGGGATAATGAGATTCTTCTGACGGTCTCATGCCTATACTAACATGGAGCCTCCGCCTAATTCCCAAAGTGCACTCGATGCTAAGTAAAACCCTCAGTGAAAATAGGGGTCATAATGCATAAATCATTAGTCACATCAAATGGAGATGAATTTCTACTATCCCATCCATTATTCATAAAGCGTAATCACATAATAGCTTTTTAAACTTATCTTTTATAAGGTGAGAATTGATCTTTCATCATTAACACTCATACCTTGGGTTAGAGAACTTAAAAACATTCATTCTTGTCTTAGATTTCATCATAGAAGCTCATCATAGGAAAAACATAGTCTATGTAAGACCCCATATATTGGAAAGTATGGAAAAAGCAAGAGAAAGGAAACCTGGAACATTTCAAGGCAATGTACGAGCCATAAACCAGGCTCATGGATTGGGGTGCAAGTTTTAGTAGCCAAAGTTTAGGGTCCTTCATTGTACGAGGGGTGTTTCATGATCCGTAGATGATTTTATGATCCATAAATTATGCTCGTAGAATGGTGGTCTCACTTGAAGGAAAACAAGTTTTTGAAGTTTGAAGTACAAATAATAGGACGACCCGTAGACTCATTTACGAGTCATAGATGGGTTTGTGGATGGAGTTTCAGAGAAGGATTCGGAGTGGTAAAAAACCAACAATATAAGACCCCCTTTATATGGTCCATGGACTAGACTACGACCCATAACTGAGGTTCGTAGGTCTGTTTCGAAAGATTTTTATAAGGGGCATTATCGACCATTCCTAGAATTTTATGCCTATGCTACATCATTTAGGCCTTAAAATTATCACTTTCCAACCCTATACTATCCAAACACATTTAGTTATCACTAATGTCAAAATAACCTAAGTTTAAACTGCCCCCAAAACACTCCCAAGGTCCTCCAAGACATTAAAGTGAAAAGTGCAAGCTAGATTTCGAATCCCTTCATCTCCAAACCAGATTTCTTACACTAAATCACACCAAGGTGTGCAGATTGATTTGTTGGAACCTTCCCTCCACATATCTCAAGTATTTTCCTTTCTCTCTTTGGATTTCAAGTTATGAACATTCCATAAAATTGCATGAACTTCTTTTAAATAGTAGTATTACGTAATATCTTATGATTTTAGGACTATGCATGCTATAACACTAGTAAATATCATGAGAATGAACGATTTAAGAGATGGTTTAATGATGCCTTAACTTGGGTCTTTTCTTATGTCTATGGTAGGTTCTTTGAAAGGTTTTAACTGTCATCATCTTTCATACTTATGCATGTTACTCTTCAATTTCATGATTTTAAGTCTTCAGGCATGAACCCATATTGATTGAACTAAAGTTACATGTTAGAGTTGATGAAAGTTTTTACCTTAAGAAATGCAAATTCATGAGTATTATGAATATTGAGGGCTATCAAGTATGTTACGATTCCATGGAAATGTTATGAACATTATGCAAGATTATGAAGTCCTTCTTATGATATTATGATTTTTCAAAGCAACTCTTGTCATGAAAAATAAGATTTATGAACATATGCATGTTAGAACTATGTGTATGTTTATGTATCCTATGGGACTAGACTTGGAACCGAGGGGGCCTTGGTAGATTCCCATTGTCCCTTAACTATGTGCCATTGTAGGATTTATTTATTGGTCAGTGGATCCACATATAGCTCTTTGTTTATGGTAATCACCGAAATGGGTATGATCCCGTAAGGCTTATGTAAGGAACTCTCCGAAATTGGTAGGATCCCTTAAGGTGAGGTATAATCTACCTTGGCAAGTAAACTACTCCTTTTTTGGTGTGGTGGAAATATCAGATTTCATGTATTAGCTCATATGGTCTTACGTATCGGTTAAGGTCTTCTCCCACATATGTATGTATCTTGATTATGAAAATTTTATTCTTCCTCTATCCATGCTTGAATAACGACATTGGCCATTCATGTCATATTGAGATTATAGTCTTTTTTATGATTATGCTTCTTGTCTACTATGACTTACGATTTTCTTATAGCATTGCAACCCACATACTTAGTACAATCAAAGTACTAACGCATACTTCTTTGCCTACATGATCTAACTATGTAGGGACTGGAGCTCCCATTCATCCACCTCCTCGTGGGTAGTACGATTAATGAAGACTTTACTTGTGGTGACTCCTCCACTTCTAGGGCAACACCTATTTTCTATTTACGTATGTTAAGACATTGTTATTTTTTTTACTTTACCTTTGAAGGTGAGTCTGGGACATGTCTTGACCCTCGTTCTACTGACGACTAGAGGTATTATTGAATGACATGCTATGTATAACTCATGTGATGCTCATGTATCTATGGAGATTCCTTTTTAGTCCCTATCCCTTATATGTGGTTGCTAATGATGTTGGCAAATAATGTATTTCCTAAGTCCTTACTCCACATAGAGTGCATCCCATGCTCCTTTCCATTAGTTTAATTGTGGTGATTGAATGGTGGAAAGTCCCTGATCCCTTGTCCCATAAAGTGTGTCCTAAGACCCTATTACCCTTAGTACTAATTTATGATGGTTGAATCGTGCTTCTTAACCAAGGATGTGCTTAAGTATGCTGTGAGGCTTGTTTAGGTCACATTTGGGTTCTCCATTTACTATGTCGCACTTAGGCCCTAGGCTTAGTCCTTGAAAAGCTTGGTATCAGAGTAGTTGGTTTGTATATGGTCCTCGAAAATCTAACATACCGCGTCAAATAGAGTCTTGTTCATGGCTGTGAAGTGCACCATATTTATGAGTAGGAGGTTATAAGGACTTTATGAAATTATTCACTTCTTTCATACTCTATGTCGTGCCCTAGAACTAGTCCTAAGATTTCCATTCCCTAAAGACTTATTCTTTGCATTTCTAGATAATGCCACCAAGGGACCCTATTCTGAATGAGGATCTAACCCTTCTAGCCCCTCAAGTTTCCCAAAAATAAAGGGACACACATGTCAAGCGGAACGTCATTGCATTGTTGGCACAAGTCGTGGCCAATTGACTGAACCAAGTGTCACGACCCAAGCCTAGGTCCTAGACGTGACATGGCGAATGAGGAACCCGAAGGAACCCCAAACAAGCCTCTC
>JBCEWC010004850.1:0-26271 GCA_038996855.1 Solanum aculeatissimum
GCTATGATGGCTTGATCGAGGGTCTTCGGGTCCTCTTTCTCCATGTCACATCTAGGCCCCCTATCCAGGTCGTGACAAACACCTACCATCTGCACTCTATACAAACGGGTATTCACTTTTTCCCCTGCTTACTACTCAATCGTACTATCCTATTCAATCGCAACGACCATTCACCTCTATCTAATTCTCCTTCACCATCTTTGCCTTTTCCCCTTTGTATGCAGATTATTTGCTGGGAATCACATCTACAAATAGGGTTCATCTTCAAGATTGCTTTTTTGTATAAACTTTACGGTACATTCAGCGAGTTTTATAAAGTTACAATTATCAATGATACATGCTTTCTTTCCTTTTGCTTTTGTCCCTAAAGAGTATAAATCATTTTTCTTTTTCTTTTAGCTGTAGATTTTGTGGAATTTTTAAGTTTCAGTTGAGTTCCCGGGTAGTTAAAAAGTTCTTGAATTTGAAATAAGTCATCAATTTTCTTGAACTTTTGCTTGCAAAGCTATGAAACAACTTTTGTGGCATTTTGTTGATTGCTATGCAGATTTGATGGTGGAATTCAATGATTTTGAGGGTCAAAATGGATAACATTTCAAGTCCTGATGAAAGTTATGATGTGGGATATGGATATCACCCATCACCTTCTTGTGTGGATGATCAATCACCTACTGAAACAACAGGTCTTTTGAAGTTGAGTGGCAATTCTTTCGCCCATTGCAGCACAAACTCACAGACTTCAGTCTTTTCTGAGTATACAGATGAAAATAGTTTATCTGAGGCAGGTTCTCCTATGAGCTCGCGGATTCTGAAATCTCCTACTCGTGCATTGCTTTCAAGATTAGGAATGTGCAGCGCTTTTGAGATTAGGAATGAGGCAGCACAAGACAATAGCAGATGATCCTGACACTATAGATTTAGGTAAATTATGCTACATCAACCCATTCTCCTACCAAAACAACCATGACAAAATTCCATCGCGTCAATTGGCAACAGAGACGCCAAACAAATCTGCATACCTATTCCTTTGTTGCCAAGCTAATGCAATTGCCAATGATATGCATATACCACCTTCCTATCTCTTTATGCAGCCATCTTTGAGTTTCCCCTCAAACCACTGATTTTAATTACCCTTACAAAGAGTACCAACAAATTCTCTTTCAACTGTTCCAAAGACTACAAAGAGAACAAACAAACTTTATACTGATTTCGATTTCCCTTCATCTGTTCCGAAGACTGCATCTACCATCTGAATTACTCCTCGAAGAGACACCTCCAACAATTGCTCTCTTTAAAATCGGCCATGACACTTCTCCAACAATCTTCCCTTATACAAATAGTTATGCCATTTTCATCAACCTTTTGAAGCTTTTACAATAGTCATCTTCTCCAAACAGTACATTTATGGACACACCTCCACTATTATCACTATTCATTCTATCTATATTTATAGTTAAGGCTCGGCCAAATCTATCTCCCCTGAATTGGAATGGTAAGTACCTTTACTTGCTATAATAGTAAATTTCATATATATTCTTCCATGTAAGCTCCTTCTCATCTTTGGCTTTCCATTTATATAATGGTCTTTGTTTTTCTATTTATATAATGTATGTGATCTTTATTTGATGTCTAAATATTTCGGTATATTTCATAAGTTAACTGAAATATGTTCTTAGAAATTATAATGTTTTTATTTTTGGAGTGGAATTGAGTATCAACTTTTTAAATACATCAATTTCATGTGCTTCTCAGTTGCCTTCTCTCTGCTCATTTTTTTTTTTATATTTATTGCTCATATTACAATTTAAATTAGTAAATCTAACATAGTGCTATAGTATAGTGTAACAACAAGCCAAAACTTTAACACTCCTTCCCTTAATTTTCTGTTGCCATTTTGATTGACTTTTCTTTCAAAAATTTATGCTTTAAGTGACTAGCATGGTAAGTTTGACTCAAATAAGTTCATTTTTAAGGAGAGTTCCTGTTGAAGAAAAACAATTGTACTTTGGGTTCATATATCTTATCGATGAATTTAGTGGGACAACAAATGGATCTTGCACTACAAAATTTTCATTATTGAAAGAAAATTTTGTTGTTGTAGAAGAGGATAGACAATCCAAGATGATCTCGAGGACAAACAAGCTCAACAAAATCCTCTCTTGTCTCATTGAACAACAAGTGAAACACAATGAATTTTGGATGAATTCTTGTATTTGTAAACAAGTTGTTGATCATTATTATAATTTACTACGAAAGTCTTAAAAAAATAAAAGGCTTGAGAAGCTTCTTACATGCCGCGATTGGAAAATAGAAGGGAGTTGTCGATGTAAAAATGGCCCCCATAAAATACAAAAAAATGGTTTATATTTGTGGAGCTTCACTAGCATTATTGAGCTTTGCTAGCAATTCGACTAGAACTAAGACCTGAGCTGAATGTAATTTCAAAGCTCTCATGTGGTTATCTAAAGAATGAAGAACCGCTATTTAATGAGAGCGAGTGAAGTGAGTCAGCACGAAACTAGCTAAATAGAAATTGTAGAAACAAGCTAATAAGGAATAATTGTGTTGAAGTTTCAAATGTAGAATGCTTATTAGAGCTTATTCCTTCATATGTAAGACAAATTAACTCTGTGATGGACAGATGAAGCACAAGCAAACAACATTGTTTCTTGGCATTGAACTTTTAGAGTGAGGCCTCCAATATGCTGATTCGAGAAATATTGCAATTATGATTTTCCTTTGGTATTTTTACAAGTGTTAGAATTTGATCTTATCCACTATCATCAAAGCCAATATGAGATCTCTCTCCATCTCTCAAGAGGAATTATGCAGAGTATTTTTGTAATGAATTTGCATGGTCAAGAGAGAAGCTAAGGGTTGAGTTGACTTGTGGACAACTCTTTCACAAACATAAATTTATTTAACTCAAAATGAGCTTGTTTAGTGACCCTATGAGCTAATTTGTTGTTGCTTCATTGGCCCTACAAGGACAGTAGTATTATATATCAGTTTGGAAATTTTAGCATCTTCCTTGTTTCATATAGTTTATGCTTGGCAGGCACTATCGAGCATGCTTTGTTTTAGGATTCATTATCACAGATAAATCACTGTCGATCAAAGTGTGTAGACAGAGTAGCACTACAAGAAAACGGTTTATTAAAGACCAATATTTAGGGACTACTAAAAAATATGGTCCTTATATGTATATATATATGGACAAGAATTTTTTTTGATCTCTAATACTTATTGTTTCTCAAAATTAGAACGACAATATTTAATATGTGGTCCCTAAAATAATATGCAACGGAAAGTGAGTCTCTAAGGAAAGCAAAAAATAAAAAGTATTTCATCCCAAAGTCTCTAAAAATTAAATCTGTCTTCTGCGAATAAACCCTAGTATCCCAATAAACCCTTTCTCTCCCTCTCCTGCACAATTTTCTCAAATCGTTATACATGATGGTTCTCTTTTCCCTCTTTTTTTTTTGGCGATTCAGAACACAGTGACGTCAAGATGGTAGAATGTTTTCCTTAGCGTAGTTCTATATACTATGAAAGCATTTGTCACGATCATTTTTTCCATCTCCCTTGTATTTCCTCAAGTATTCTCTATTTTTATCCCTGTACTGTTATGCATCGACATTGTATTGATGTGTATTTAGAGTTTCATTATTGGTTTGCTTTTCTCTATCATGTTGTTGTTGAATATGTGATTAGCTTTCTTCTCCCCTGCTAGTTTTATGTATCTGCTGCTCTGATTTGGGTTGAATTTGTTGGTTGAAAAGATTGTGTGGAGTTGAGTTCTAATAGTTATTTACTTCAGTATCTTCTTAGGAAAAAGTTTGACTTGTATTTTCTAGAAAGAGCTGTTGAA
Organism: Solanum aculeatissimum; assembly: GCA_038996855.1. Classification (NCBI taxonomy): domain Eukaryota; kingdom Viridiplantae; phylum Streptophyta; class Magnoliopsida; order Solanales; family Solanaceae; genus Solanum; species Solanum aculeatissimum. The sequence continues at coordinate 3,872 of JBCEWC010004850.1, forward strand.
CTATTTTTAGGAAATTTGATGTGGTTACGACTGTGCAATCAGGTATTCTTTAGCTGGCTTTGCCTGTTGTTCCTGGATTATTTTTTTTGGACTTAGTAGTCTTTCTTGGGCACATGTCTACCTGGAAATATAATGTCTTATATATTCTATGTTTCATAAGTTTGGAATTCCTGTTTGTTAAGCATCTCATATGCTTACAAGTGGTTGTATTTCTTTGGTGGTCAAGAGGGATGAGGAAAGCTTTGCAGCATTTTCTCTTAGTTTCAATTTATTTTGAAGCTAAGACATGGCAGAAAAAGCAGATAGATGTAAAGCGCCTTTAGAAGGAATATAGAACACTTTGTAAAGTATGCACATTTTTGTTGTTGGTAATTAATCTACATTTGAAGCATCACCAGATACTTTGTTGTCTAAAATTATTTGCAACTCACGTAAATTTATGAGTAGTATTTTTTAATTCTGCGATGATGGTGCTTGCTTTCTACCAAACAATTGCTAGGCCTGAAAATGCGCACATTGTGTGCTTAAATTCCTATCATATTTGGAGAATGTTTTACTTCATCGACTTACAGATGTGGGATGACGTCCTTCTATGCCTTTTGTGGGCTAGACTATGCTACACCATGCAAATTTGATTATATTCTACAGTGCTCTAAGGTAACATTCTCCATCGCAGGAACCTGTCTCCCGTTGTGGTCTGCCCTTCTCCGAATGATATCCTTGAGTGGCGTGAGTCGTACTTCTTCTCATGTTCTTGCAATCAATTATGGAGTAAAATTGTCTCTTAACAAATCTTTTTTCTTTTTTCTTTACAAGTTAAGCAAGCCTATAAAAATGTAGCAATATTTCTAATTAATATAACTAACTAGAATTATTTGCAGGGACTGGTCCTCCTTTTGTTTTCCTTTAAATTTTTCCTTTTGTTTCTGTTAATCAAATAACTCGTCATTGGTTTTCTTTGATCTTACTAATGGTTCTACTTATACCTAACCTGTGTGTCCAGATTATGTTTTGGAGGGCAGTGAAGGAACACCATTTGCAGGTCATTACTTTTTTCTTGAGTTTAGTATTCATATTATTTTATTAGCTAATTGTTGGGTGGTGGCACACTCGTTCTTTCCATCCGTCTTCTTGGCATTATTGAGTATTTGTTATTTTTCTGGAATACTGTTATACTCCTTTTGTTATTCCTATCATTAGGTGGATATTATTGCGGGAAGATCAAGTTTCCTCCAGAATATCCGTTTAAACCTCCAGGGATCAGGTAGTCTAATTTCAGATGAGTTTGAAATTCCTTCTCTTGTTTCAACTCTCCAAACCAGGTCTCCATACTTTTGAGGTTTTTGTTCCTGTAGATTTTTACAACACAAATGTTCCCTTTTTCTGTTGTATGACTACTCCTAACGGAAGATTCATGACACAAAAGAAATTTTGATTATCTATGAGTGACTGTAAGTGTTTTTAGAATTGCCTGATAGTCACAGTTTTCTGTTGCTTTGAGATGATCTTTGTGTGTTCTTAACCTTTGTTTCCCTATTTCTTTATAGTTCATCCAGAGAGCTGGAATCTAATGTGGTCTATGTTAAGGTAATAAGCTGCAAACAGTAAATAAATACTTATTTGTCTGGCTATACTTTCTTTAGTGTCTGTGTGATAACTATAAACTTGTCTGTTTTTTTTTTGTAATGACGAGGAAAAACACACCACTGTGGTTAAGAAAAAGATTTGATGTTTATTTTTTTGCAATAACAAGGAAAACATGTCATTTTTCAACTTTCAAATGAAAAAAATGATTCCTTATCTAAGAGGTTAAATATGTTTTAACTTAAAAATTATTTTTGTTTTTCGGGATCACTCCTGAGTATCTCCCTGCCACCTGAGACCCACTGCACTGTTAGATACTAGATATCTAAGCTATTAATGAGTTTTTCCATACATTGAAAATCTTGATCTATGGTCTCATTCTTAAATAATTAGAAATATGAATGTAGGTTGAGTTTGTTGTCCTTTAGAAAAAATTACTTGTTCTTAAACTTTGGATATTCATAAGTAATTTTGGCCCTTCCTTCCACATTTAAGGTGTCATAACGATAGTCTTAGAGTTATCATTTGAAAGAACATTATAGTTTTTTCAATCTTTAAAATACTCATGCTAAGAAGTCATGTGTGATAGCTAATGTGATTTGAATTAAGAAGTATTTGCTCCTTGTTTAAATTTCATCCCCTGCCATTTTTATGCTCATTTCTATCCACTAAAGTTGCTATTGAATTTAGTTTGGCTTTTAAGTAATCACTTGATATTGCCATGGAAAAAGTTGATTCTGACATGTATGTATGAGCGTTGTTATTGACTTCTTTAGTTTGGTTTGTTCTTCTCCTTTAAAGACCACGTTCAATGAAATCATCATTTAGTTTTTACTTGTGAAGTTATGTGAAAATATTGTGCTATGTTCAATAAGTAAAAATGCCCACTGTCCATGAATCTTAGATATCTTTGTTTTAGGTCCCTTTTTAGTGTTTCATATGTTGGAGATCTTTATGCTTAACATAAAATGACACAGATCATTTTTATCAAGTGTGTAATTATTGCATAAACTTTTGTTTGAAGGTCTTTGACTGTTGTCAGTACTTTATGACTTAAATAATAATTACATATGGAACGATCACTTAGAGAGGCATCTTAAGGATATTATTGTAGGAACCAAAATTAAGAATTTCATCTATCGTATCACTTATGAGCTTTGAAGTTGAGTGTACAGAGCTCTTTTAAAACTTCCACATGTGTTTTAAACCTTGTATACAATTAGCCTATTCATTAGGCTTTTCTGATAACATCCTCAGAAAAATCCATAATTCAAGACTAAATTGTTTTATATGTATAAGTTACTAATTTTATAGTTAGAAACTGACTAGCTCATGTCCCCCTCCCTCACTCCCTGCAAAGAGTGCTTCAGATGTAACTTGGAATAGTTAAATTATAGACAAATAATTTACATTTTTATGAAATAACTAACTGGTAGTTTCTTTTGGGCTTAGACTTGGTTGAAGCATTGTTTTGGTTCCATCATGTGACTAAGGATATTCTCTAGGTTGAAACTATAGATATTCAATATTGTTGGTTTGACCACTTGTATCTTTTAACTCTATTATTCGTTGATAATATATATGAGCTTGGTTGTTGCATGAACCATTACCTCTCGCACGGTGAGTTGAGGAAATTCATGGAGTTCGTGCTACTGAAGGCATTACAAGAACAACTTTTTGCTTCACTTTCAGAAATATTTAGTTTCAGTGATACTATTTATTTTAAAGTATATATTTATATCTTTTGAAGAATGTATACTTTTTTACTATACCTTGAAGAAAACTTTTAGTGAAATTATTTGTTTATAGTATCTAATTATATCTTTCACAGATTTTAGAAGTCGAGATGATGGTTTTGAAGACTTCAAGCAAGTTGACGAGTTGGATATCATTTTTCAAGGACTGCTAGGCAATATCTTGTATTTCTTTTCTATAGAATTTAGCTCTTTTACTAAGAGTTTGTGTAAATATCATATACTGATTTGTATGAGTCTTATAGTGACACTAATGGGATGTTACTACATATTATAAAATTGTTATATGTATAGAACAATGATATCAATAAATATATTGTTGAAAACTTATTGATCCTTATTGAAGTAAAAAATATCGTATATTTATTTAGTAATCATAATTTATTGTCAGAATATTTAGTTCTAACTTTGAGCCATTTATACTTTTAAGGACTAGATGAGATCTTGTCCTTAAGTTTTCAAGGACCAGATTTTCTGTCCTTAAAGTCCTTTTAGGACCAGGGAAAGTGGTCGCCAATGAATTTTATGTGACAAAATGGAGATCAGATGCCATATTTAGGGACCAACAATATGGTCCTTACAAGTGTTTTAGCGGCCAGTGTAGTACAGGTCTCTAGATACTTTTAGGGACTGGTTGTAAAACCTCGTCGCTATTTCCTTTTAGCAAAGGAGGCTCTAGAGACCAGAATATCTGGTCGCTATTGACCTTTAGAGACTAGAATTTGAGTTTTAAGGACAAGATTTTCCTTCGCTAATAGATATTTTTCTTGTAGTATAGGGACGTACATCACTCAGTTGGGAATCCTTTTTTTATTTGTAGCCCATCTATATGCCTCTGTTGATGATATCCATCACTTTGAACTAACGTCTATCACAAACTGCCTCTCTATCTATGTGGTAAAAGTAAGATCTGCATATACTCCATCCTTCTCATATCTCACTTCATGGGACTACACAGGGTATGTTGCTAGAGGTGGTGGTGGTGCATGTCAAAAGGGGTTAGATCACTACAAGTTATGCAACATAATAAATCGTCCACACATGAATGTGCATCGAGTGCCTTAATGCGTTATTGCATTAAGCCAACCTTGAATGTTACTCACTGCAACAGGTGCCTTAATGCGCTGTTGGTATTATTGCATTAAGCCAATATAAGTACCTTAATGTTATTCCCCTTACCACTTTTAAATTGTGTATATATCTCTTTGTACTATTCTTCATATTATTCTTTTGTTTTGAACACGAGTTGCTAGCAACTCCTTCTATTAACTTCTCCAGCTATTTCTTAAGTTGCCCTACTATTTACACAATGAAAACTCTCTCGCTAATAATATTTTGTTCAATAATTTTGTATTAAATCGAACTTAGCTCATTAGTTTTTACTATTATTATATTTGTAGCAAATTTAATGTTTCCTCTTCTAACAGGTTATTAGAATTTTTCACACACAAAGATTGTAATACTCCAGTAAAGGAGTTGGAAAAAAACCCAAGAAGTGAAGTTAATTAATACTATGGGTGTCTTACTTTCAAAAACAGAAACAATAAATAAAGGACAAGGTCAAACTAACTCAATTAATATTGGATTATATGTACCATAACATAGGGTGACGCATGACCAACGCTATGAAGCACTTTAAGAGTAACATCAATATTGATTAAAAAAGGTTTTGATCATGACAGAATAATAGGTCAAACGACAAGAAAAATATACAAAGAATATGATCTATAAGGTAATATTAGTGAGATACGATGAATTACTCGGTTGATACTCATCAAACTAAAAAAAAAAATTAAATTAGTGCATTTATCTAATAAACTTTTCATTGCCCAACTTCATCAATTTTATTGAATAAGAGATGATGAGTGACATTGAATATTCATAGAAGAATCTACTAAGTATATTATTTTGCGTGAAGCTAATTATTCAAATATTAACTTAAATAATATCAATCTTATTTTACTATAACATATATTTTTTGAATCGACAACCACATGCAACACACATGTTAAAAAACTAGTTATTATATATGTATATCAGTATGTACTACTGTCTATTTTAGCTATGTACAGTTTTTCAGGTTCTGGGTATGTTACGATTATTTATATTGTTGTGTTGGTTATAGATGTGATTAGAGAGTTAGGACAGGTACCCTGAGGTTGGGTAATTAGCTTGCCTGTAGATGGGATCGAACAGGTGCCATCATGACCGGGATCGGGTCATGACATCTTAATTTAAAATAATAATTTCAATATGTTCAAATATTTTACCCAATTATTTTAGAATATTTTATGTACATACGCGTATATTCTTTCCATAAAATCATTATTTGATAAAATATTATATAATTATATTGTGATTATTAAATGAAATGACAATCTAATCAATTTCCCTCTAATTTATTAAATTTGTTGCCCTTTTGTTTTCGCTCAAGTCACACCTCCTTTTTGAGGTAAAACGGTTGTCAAGTATATAACCTAATCGAGGTTAGGATCGTTCCCACGAGGAATATGGCAGACTCTAGAATTAATTCAATGCAATTCAAGATTGATTAACCTACTTATCTCCCAAGAAAAAAAGAGGGATTTTGTAAAAGAAAATTTATTAATCCTAAACTAATGCAAGAGATGAACAATCAGTAGAAGAGCTAACTAGAGTGATGTGATCCCCATGAATTCCTAACTCGGTGTAATCGGATACATGCAATCCTTTTTTGGTGTATAAGTATAGGACAGTAAGCTAGGTTTACCAAAGTCATTGATCCAGTAAATAGGTAAATTTCACCCCGAAACTTGATCCGTGTTTGTGGTGTGTCTATACTAACCCTTACTTTTATTCTGAGTACAACCTCCCTGTGATCCAGTTCGGTTGATTAGACGAGAACAACTCAATCGAATCTTGTTAATTACCTATTTTCCTAGTCGTTACTTCCTTGATCCGGCAAGTAATACTTGGCGAGTTCTAACATTGGCCACCCTTTAAAAAGCAATTAAAGTGAAGAGAATAATTAATATGCCCTAATACACCTTTCAAGAATTACATGTTATCCAATTTTACCTTGCTAGTTCATCATGGTTCCCACAACCCAAGTTGTGGATTTAGCTATGCATGATCAATATAAATGAAGAAATTATGATGTAGAGAAGCATAATTAAGCATTTACACAGATGAAATTGAGAACACAAAATCCAACTCTTCGATTAGAATCACAAGTTTGAATAAAGAACACACAATAATAATGTTTTTCCTCTCAAAATATACTAATTCCTAAGTGTTTCCTGTAAGAACTTGTTCAAACTTTGTGACTGTTGGAACTGAAGTTAGGCCAAAAATATATTTTTTTTAATCATTATTTGCCTCATATTTAATATTTTTATTTATTTCTTTTGAGAATAAATTTTATGGGTTGTGCTAAATTGTGTATTTTATTTTTAGGATTAAATTGGCACAAAAATAAAAATATTTGGAGCTCAAACGAATTAAAAATAAAAGTTTACAGAAGAAACTCAAGAAGGCAGTTTAATAGATTAAAGTGAATATAATAATATATATTATTATATACGTATAAGAGTATTGCAAATTGCAAATTCAATTGCAATTTTTCCATGTGGCAGACAACGAACGAACAAGGAATTTAGGAGGCGGTGCTGCTACACGAAAATCCAATTTTCATCTGGATTTGGATTTTCCAATTTGTTTTGGACTCAGTTATTTTATTTTTTATTTTTCCTACACCTATAAATATTCCATAAAATTAGGTTTTACAAAAGAGGATGACCTAGAGAGAGAACTAGAAGACGTCGTGGAGAGTGGAGAATTTTGGTTTATTCTTTTAATCTCCTATTATTATTTATTTGTATTCTTGACTTTCAGAAGATTATTTAGTTATTGTTCTTGACTTGTTATGATTAACACAAGTAAGTTTATTTTTATATATTTTAATTGTGTTTTTTTCAATAATAATGAGTAGCTAAATTTTATAACTAGGGTTGTGGGAACCATGAAGAACTAAAAAGGTGAAATCAGATATTTTGTAATTCTTGGAAGGTGTGTTAGGTTATATTAATTAATACTCTTCATTTTAACTTCTTTTTAATGGAGGCCTACGTTAGAACTCGCCTAGTATTACTTGCCGAATCAAGAAAGTAACGAATAGAAAAAGAGGTAATTAACAGGAGGCGATTGAGTTTTTTTTCATCTAATCAACCTAAGCGGATTAAGGAGAAGTTGTACTGAGATTAAAGTAAGGGTTAGTACAGCCACATCACGGAGACAGATCAAGTTCCGTGATGAAATTTACCTAATTGTTGGATCAAGGGTTTAGGTGAACCTAGTTTACTGTCTTACACCTATACACTGAAAAAGGTTACATATATCTAATAGTACCAAGTTAGGGATCCATGCGGAATACATTACCCTAGTTAGCTATTCTACTGACTTCTTATCACCTGCATTATTGTAGTTTAGTTAATTTTACTTTACAACCCCCCGCCCCCCCTTCATAATGACTATCAAGTTAAAATCTTTACTATTGACAATATTTTTTCATATTCCCTGCAGGATCGACCCCGACTCACAAGTTGGGTAATTATATTGCAAACGATCATTTTACATTTCTTTTGTGAAATATATTTTGGACGTTATCAAAAAATGACACCATTTTCGGGGAATATGATTCAAATATTGTCATTAGTATTTATTTTTACTTGTAGTTCTAACTTTATTTTTATTATTTTTTCTTTTTCTCATTTAAAGGCCAAAACAAAACAACATGCGATCACTATTATTTGTTTCTCTTATTTTTATACTACCACCCTTTGAGCATACTAGAAAATTGGAAAAGAAATTAAGGGTACAATTCATAAGTTTAAGATGGAAGAAAAAGTGAAAAGCCTCCAACTAGTAGTGTAACTTCTTATTTGTTTTTTATAATCTTTTTTTATAGATAATATTTTTTTTGTGTGTCGTTTTTATTTTTGCAGATTTAGGGTAAGTCTGAGTACCCAAATTTGAAGCTAAGGAACACGTTTTGAGCTTAAGTGTGGGGTGCGCGTGACCCTTTATAAATATCGAAAGAATATGTTTTTAGCTAGACCCTAAAGGGTCCCAGAGAGTATTTCTTACCCTTCTGCTTCACCTCCTTTCTATAAATTTCTTTGGAGACAAAGCATGACTTTAAGTGTGTGGTTTCCAATAATGTTAAGGGTGATATATGCTATAGGATTTTATTTAATTATTTATTTTTTGAAATAAAAAATAAAAAAGAAATTAAAGAGTTCCAAAAATACAAAAAGATTTTCTTTTCTTTTTAATGTAAAATAGTTGTTTTTTGGGTACTTGGATTTTTAATTTTTATTAGAGCATACTTCACTCAACTCTTGATTTTTTTTTCGGTTCTTTTCCGAGGGGAGGCCCATTGAACTCAATTTCATTTTAAAAAGTCGGTTTTATTTTTAGCATTTTATTTTATTTTATTTTTGGAGAGAAAAGAAAAAATATTTTTACTTTGTTGATACAAAACAATTTAGGCATAATTTTGATTAGTATTTTTTCTGTGAGTGCTTGAGCATAAAATAAAAATACATTTTTTGACACCTAGGCTCATAGTTGTGACTTTGTATATAACTTATTCTTATTTTGTATGTTTTTTATGACCCTGTCTAATTTAAAAGTAGAATTGATCCATCTTGATTGAGACTTGTGTCATGTGTGGTGAGGTTAATTGCATATATTCCATGTTTTACATCTTAAGTCTAGAACTTTCCCTACATACTATTGAAGCGAAATAAAAAGTTATTGCTTGTTTAGAAAATGATAATAGGCTTTCTTTGATTTGTCTTGTAAAATTTAGTCTTTTCAGATATTATATCACTAGTAATCGTTTTGAGCCTAAAATAGACCCTTCCATTGTATTATCCAAATTCACATTTCCACTGTTTTTGTAATTCTCACTTTGGTCCTGGTCCCTCCTTGGACATCGTGCACCTCGACATGGGCATAATACATAATTTGAGGGTGGCTACTATAAGTAGCTCTGGTTCATCATAGTATATTGTGCACCTCAACTCAAGCAAAATGCTAAGTTGGGGGTGACTATTGTAAAGAAAAGCAAAAATAATGGGATATGAAAAAAATATTGATTGAGGTATTCTTGATATGATGAGAGTTACTTGTGAAAATAATTGAAGAGAGGGCAAAAAAAAGAAAGAAAGTGAAAAAAATGGTTGATGAAGTCCAAAAGAAAATAAAAGAGGGGTGTGCAAAGTATCTAAGGAAGTTCAAGTCACTATTATATAATTTCTTGCCCATCCCTTCGTCAATATTACAACCCATTAAAGTCCTATTTGATCCTATTCAAGTAATGCTTAATTAATGGAGATATACATAATGGGCAAGCCTAAATTCTTTTGTGAGTGTGAGAGTTGTTATTTGATGCTTAGTCCTTAATCTATGTTCAATTCTTTAAATTGAGTGTATGGACTATTTCCTCTTGTGAGGGCACTTGTTTCATGATAGATAGGTGATTTTATTAACTTTCTTTGATGGAGTAGGTAAGCAAACTTAATTTGATGAGTTAAAGTCCGTCTTTGAGGCTAGAATGTTAGAAGTTTATTTTTGTTGAATATCTTGAATAATGATCGGAAAGCATACTTGTGAATTGCTTTATGACTTGGATTATTTGTACAACCAAAGTGGCGGCATTTCTAGGCTATTATTTTGAGATGAGCTTTAATGTTTGCTCGAGGGCGAACAAAAGTTTAAGTGTGGGGTGATGATGTTAGGCCAAAAATACATATTTTTAGTCGTTATTTGCCTAATATTTAATACTTTTATTTATTCATTTTGAGCATAAATTTTATGAATTGTGTTAAATTGTATATTTTATTTGTAGGATTAAATTGGCGCAAAAATAAAAAAATTTGGAGCTCAAATAAATTAAAAATAGAAGTTTACAAAAGAAAACTCAAGCAGACAGCTTAATGGATTAAATTGAATATAATAATATATATTATTATATATGTATAAGAGAACTGCAAATTGCAAATTCAATTGCAATTTTGCCATGTGGCTGGCAACGAACGAACAAGGAATTTAGGAAGCGACGCTGCTACACGGAAATCCAATTTTCTTCTGGATTTGGGTTTTTCGGTTTGTTTTGGACTCAGTTATTTTATTTTGGGATTTTTTCAACACCAATAAATATTTCATAAAATTAGATTTTACAAGAGGGGGATGACCTAGAGAGAGAACTAGAAGCCGTCGTAGAGAGTGGAGAATTTTGATTTATTCTTTTCAGCTCCTTTTATTATTTGTTTGTATTCTTGACTTTTACAAGATATTTAGCTATTGTTATTGATTTTTTTATGATTAACAGAAGTAAGTTTATTTTAATAAATTTTAATTGTGTTTTTTCAACAATAATGAGTAGCTAAATTTTATAACTAGGGTTGTGGGAACCATGAATAACTAACAAGGTGAAATCAGATATTTTGTAATTCTTGGAAGGTGTGTTAGGTTGTTTTAATTAATCCTCTTCACTTTAACTTCTTTTTAACGGAGGCCTACATTAGAACTCGCCTAGTATTATTTTTCGGATCAAGGAAGTAACGAATAGGAAAAGAGGTAATTAACAGGAGGCGATTGAGATTTTTCTCGTCTAATCAACCTAACCGAATTAAGGGGAGACTGTAATGGGATTGAAGTAAGGGTTAGATAGCCACATCATGGAGACGAATCAAGTTCCGTGATAAAATTTACCTAATCGCCGGATCAAGGGTTTAGGTGAACCTAGCTTACATTCCTACACCTACACCAAAAAAGGTTACATATACTCGATAAAAACAAGTTAGGGATCCATAGGGAACACATCACCCTAGTTAGCTCTTCTACTGATTTCTTGGCACATGCATTAGTCTAGTTTAGTTAATTTTACCGTACAAAACCCCCTTTTTCGTAACAAATATCAAGTTAAAATCATTACTATTGATAATATCTTTACATATTCATTGTAGGATCGACCCCGACTCACAAGTTGGGGTATTCATATTGCAAACAACCATTTTCTTTTTCTTTTGAGAAGTATATTTTGGATGTTACCAGGAACTCTATGAAAAATAACCTAAAAACCTATTTATAATATGTAAAATACAAAACCAAAACGACTTAGAAAAATTGTGTCGTAAGCTTCACGAGACCTTTCACTCTCGTATCCCACTTCACGGCCCGTAGATCAGGGTTTCGTGGACTTTAGCCGTGTTCTAGAGTTAGCTTCTATGAAACCATTCTATGGTCCGTGTAAGATTTTACAGTGCGTAGAAGGTTTCGTCTGATGATTTTTCTGTATCTGTCCACTTTATGATCCTCATGGCACAATCATCACTCTATGGCTTGTATATCATGGTACGACTCGTGGATCCTCCTCATCGAGTTGACTTCAAGTTTTCACCCATCACTAGAAATTGATACGACACCCTCTCCACGACTCATGAACTCCTCCACGACCCAAAAAGGGTTCCGTGGATCACCAAAAATCAGCAACTTCAATGTATTTTTTTTCAAAACTTTGCCAACACTGTAATCCTGCAAAACAAACACAAAATCACAATCAAACCTACTCATCTCATTGAGAACATATAAAATTTCAAGTTTTAAGCGTCAAAAGTGTTGTATTTCAGCAACACATCAACCCCTCAACTTAAAATTGTTGCTTGTCCTCAAACGACAAACTCAATCTTTATAAGCAACACAGAGACACACAAACGTCAACCCAATGGTGTAGACTTTATCAAAATATAACACAGAGACCCATACCTCTTTCCAAATCCATATCAGATAGTGATCCACCAAACCAACAAAGATCAATATATTCAACAATGCAACTATGATATGCTATGGAACAATAAATAAGCAACAATTACCAAATTTGTAAGACATCAACAATGTAATGCAAGTGCCCTCACAAAAAGAAGTCCCGTTCCTCGCTCAGAATGATATTTTCAAAATTAGTACTTGGAACAATACTACAACACTCAATCTTACAAATGACAGTCAAATACTAAGACCAATACCATAGGCTTGCCCCTACACTCATGACTGACACCTTTAACTAGTTGGACTAGAATCACTTTAGGACTTTCTAGGCTTGTAATATAGGCTCAGGGAGCGTTGATATGATACTTTTGGAATATAGTGACTAATGACCCTCCTTGACACTACGTTTGTTTCTACACTTTTGCCTTACCAACCCATATTTTCTTTTATTTCCTCTTTTTCTCCCTTTTTGGATCTTTTAGGTGCCTTAGACTCAATTCTTGCACAGTGCCTTTGTTTTTCACAATGTTTTTCCTTTCTAGAACAATGGTTAGGCACTTTTCCCTTTTTTTACACCCTTTTCAAACATTTTCTTCCCCTTTTCTGTATCACTAGTTTTTCCCTTATTTTATGATTTTCCTCACACTAGCAATCCTCAACTTAGGATTTTGGCTTGAATTGAGGTGCACAATATCCATCCTCAGAACCAGGGCCATTTTTGGGTAGCCACCCTCAACTTAGACTTTTGGCCTCAGTCAAGGTGCACAATGTTCAAGAAAGGACCAGGACCAAGTTTTGGACTTATCATCAATCAAGGCAGGGTTGATTAGGTTTTTACAAAGAAAGAGGTTAATTTTAGGCTCAAAACACAAGGATCGAGGGATATATAGCACCTTTGATCTGTTATTTCAGGCTAAGTGGACTATTAAGAACAACGACCTAAGATCCTTTCCTAACCAACTAATCTACAACATCAACCAGAGTAATAGGGCAAGTTCTAAATTGATACACAGTATTGAATCATGAAATTAAGCTCACTCACACATGGCCCTGCTTACATGTTAGTACAGACTATCAGATCATGCTTTTTATCACAAGCCTAACTTATCAGAACATGCACTGTCAGAAAATTAATCACGCAAGGTTGCTATCAAAACTAACTAAACACAAATTTTTGGTGGTTACCATTTTGTCAATAAAAACATAACTATGTCATAGATATAAGTATTGTATGCTACTAATACTACCTAAACACCCTAAACATGTTGGTTCAGTAAAAAAATAAATATTCACAGGAAAAAAGACAGGCAAGAAAACTCTTTGGATAAAAAATTAGAATAGTTATAGACCAAGGTTACTCAGACTTCACCGAGGCCTATAACTACCCACACCCCATTGAAAAAGTTATGCATTGTCCCCAATGCGCACACAGTATCAAAAGTAAAGAACAGGGGTCAAAAGAACATACCTGGGCACTGAAGCTCCTCACTCAGTCTGCGATTATCCACCCTCCATATGCCTTGTGAACTCCTCGCCTGTAGAAGCGTGTCCTGAGGGTCCAACACCCCTCACTATCTCAAACTCGTAAGCTAGTTGTATCTCCCCATCTTGCCTCGATCTCACATGGGCAAGATCTATCTCCTGCTCCTCTGTTAGCCCCTTCTCAAAGCGGACAACATCAACATCATCTGTGTGGGGCCTCTTTCTGAGGGAAGGTAGCGGTGGCTCCTCTGGAGCGAACAAGTCGACCACCCGCTCATCTAGAATGGCCGGTGGGATATTAATAAGGGCATCCAGTGCTGCACTCATCTGGGCTCGGAGCTACTGAATCTCTGTTTGGACGGGTCGAATCTAATGGCCTCACGATATTGGGCTCTGCTAGACCCACCTCTCAAAAGCATCTATGTGCGCATCCACGGGAGTGAGTCTCTCCTATATAGATACAACCATGAATGCCTGCATGTGCGTCTTTGTATCTGAGACAACCTGGCGGACTCAGGGTCTCAACTGCTGCAACAACTAAATCATCTATGACTTAGTGTGGGCATGTCGTTGCGTCAGGGCATGAAATGATGTTGCAGACCCAAATGCAATGCTTGCGAGTACCAGAGTAGAAGTTGTGGCTTTCAGGGGTGGGATATCAGTAGTGGGTCCCCCCTCCACATCTGTCTCAGCCTGTGAGGGCCCCTCGGCAGTAAGTGCAGCAGCAGTGGTGGTAGATGGCTTAGGCGACAACATTGGAGTGAACATCTCTGACTTAGAAAACTGTCGCCTTGGTGCTCACTAGGGTGAAACTGGATTATAATCAGCCTCTATCAGGCTGGAATCAAAGGTATGCTAAACCTCTACTAGTACGTCCACATGGTAAATAACATCCACCCCAACCGCTAGGCATAGTCGGTGAATCAGGCAGGGGAAAAGGATGGTTGTGGACCTCTTAGAGGCCACCTCATGTATCTGCTCTAAAATCAGTGCGTCCTAATCAATGTCATAGCCAGACAGTATGCTAGCTACCAATACAGCGCGGTCCGATATTAAGGTATTATCTGCTAAAGCTGACCAGATCCGTGAATGAACTACTGTCCACAAGAACTTGGCGGGGAATATGAGGGAAGACTTCACTGTAGGCTCTGCTGACGTAGCTATCCATGTGGGGTCAGTCCCCTCTGCTGCGATTTGGTCAGGAACCCATCTCATCAATGTTGTTATGTGCTTTATGTCCTTCATGACACCCAAGTTTCTAGTCTACCCTACTCTGTGATCGAAGTCTGTTGTGGATCTGAGGGCTGAGAACTCGGGCCAAAAAAGCATTCGGCGAATGTTCTCCTTAGAAATGTCCACTTGCTGACCTCTCACCATCACATTATCCAATTTTGGTTGGGTGAGAGGCTTCTTGCCCTTGAGAAGAGAGCTGAGAATAGTGGTTGCGTAGGTGGATAAAACCTCCCTCACCAACACTGGTGAGCACTTCCCTACTAGTTGTGCCAACCCCTGGAGTTTTTAGAAAACTATAGTGTTCTGAAGCCCTGGGATACTATCGAGTCTTGTGGTGATGACTCAAAGCTCCTCGAAGATGGAATGAGTAGGTCGACCTTGCTCATTTCACTGAATATCCTCCTCATAAATGGTCTGCATGCCCCCGATGCACCACTACTGAATCGATCGTTTGGTGATGAGTCTGGTACTCGGGGGTTTGAAGATGAGACGGAGTCTGAGCCCTCCTTAGATCCGGTGTCAAACCCTCCCTCGGAGGAGATCATCTTTATGCTGCTACTGGCCCTATCACCTCCCTCATCAAACTGAGGAAGATGGACCACGGTCGCCCATGTAGTGGCATGCCTAGTAGTAGCCCAAGTCTATCGTGGCTCGACGTTAGGATCATACTCGATGTCAAGCTCCTCTATAGAGCCAATAGACTCAAGGGCAGGCTCAGAATCTGTAGTCTCATCACGTAGGCGATCCCTTATGGCCCTGATATCATCCTTCTTCAATCGTGAAGCAATGGTACCTGCAAAACACGTATTCATCATATCAGTTAGTCCTATGAATTAAAAATCAAAAACAAAAATCATAACTGGACTAGAACAGTAAGGGTCTATGAGAGCAGTTTTACGAGCCGTAAAGTGTTCTACGAGTCATAAAGGCTCTCGTGGATGCAGTGTTTAGCACTTCAAAGCTACTAGAATTACATCTACGAGACTAGGCATGACTCGTAGAATGATCTACGAGTCATGGATTGAGTCGTAGATGTAAATTTAGATCAGTTTTTAGGCAGGTATAACTCTACGAGACCTATCTACAAGTTGTGGACTAGTTTATGACTCGTAGAAGCTCTCTCCTGATGGAAACCCAAAAATATTGGTCTCTAGAACTTTTATGAGGGGTAAATAGGGATTGTGGATTGATCCACGGGCCGTACAAAACCCTTGTGAACTAGACTTCCAAACACCAATGTTTTCAGGTCCATCACACGAGTTCATACAACCACTTTTTTTTACTTATTTCAACAACATCGAAGTAAACATGCACACACACCCCACATTATTTAGCACACAATACCCATCCCCCACATGTATTATATTTAAAACTGACCCCATCGATAGTGACTTGGCATGCATTCCTAGTGGTCCGACCCTATTCAAAATTTTAGCCATATAATGATTTTCAAGCAATGAATTCACATAATTTCACACAATTCAATTTATTTTAATGGCCTTAACATCATTCTAACATTAAATTGGCTACCAAACATTTTTTGGCTACCCAATTTGATCCTAACCTATGTATTTTTTTAAATAAACCATTGGGATTAGAATTTTAACGGGTCCCACAATTAGCACAAACTCTCACCGAATCAATAATCACAATTTACAAATAAATTGATAAATTTAGGTTTTAGGGATCGAAAACTTATCAAATTTGGTGTAGATTGGGTTGAAATCGAATTGGGAAGTAGAGGGGAAGCCAAAACCCTTGGGAGATGGGTTTGCCGAAAAATGATGTTGGTGCTGGAAGGATTGGTTAGACCGATGAGGGAAGGGAGTGCTTAAGGTTAAATTGGGGATTTTATGATTAAAAATGGGGTCAAAATAATTTTTACCCCATATATATATT
This sequence comes from Solanum aculeatissimum, assembly GCA_038996855.1. Lineage (NCBI taxonomy): Eukaryota > Viridiplantae > Streptophyta > Magnoliopsida > Solanales > Solanaceae > Solanum > Solanum aculeatissimum. The sequence goes on from JBCEWC010004850.1 coordinate 20,635, forward strand.
TGTCGAGTCGGTTTAAAAGAACTAGGCCTAGCTTCACGAAACCCCAATTATGGGTTGTGGAATGTTCCATGACCCGTAGATTATGGTCTCGTATAGGCATGGAACCCATATTTTAGACTTGTAATCTATGATTCCTTGTACGAGTTGTGTAGTGAAACACGACTCAAAAGAAGGTTTCGTAGAATACCCTTGACACTTAGGTTTATATTGAAAAACTTACCTTCATGACCCACAATTTGTTCTACGGATCGTAAAGTTCGCTTATGTACTTGAGTGCACAAACTTTTTCTTAATGGAAAGTTTTACGAGCTAGTATACGGGTTGTACAATGAAGTACGACCCGTATAATCAGTCTTAGAACCTCCTTTTTTGCCCAAATCTGGCTTGGTCTTATTCTGTTAAAACCTGCATAAACACATTGTTACCCTATATATCACCAGTCTAAAGTCCACACATTACAATCAAATTATTGAAAAACAAAAATAAAAATAAAATCTTCCTAATAATCTAAGAACTAGAAATCAAATAAAGCTACCCCATTACGTCAAATAACTTAGGTTGCCTCAAAGGAAATACCTAATTTATTATCGTAGCACGACGTGGATGTCTTGATTACTCAGGCTTCATTAATTTGCCACACTTTCATCTTTAGCTCGTCTGGCCTCTTCATTGACTGACAAATATTGAAGACAACTTCTTCATCATTCAATCTGAACTTGAGTTGGCCTGATTCTATGTCCACTAGGGCTCACCCAGTATCTAGGAAAGTCCTTTCAAAGATGATTTGGACTTCGAAGTCGAACTTGCAGTCTAGGATCACAAAGTTTGCGGGGAATATGAATTTGTCCATTTTGATAAGGACATCATACAGTATCCCTACAAGCTTCCTCACCGTGAAGTTAGCCAATAATAGTCTTATGCACATCGGGGTAGGGGCTTCCAGACCAAGTTTCTTGAAGATCCCAATGGGTATCAAATTTATGTTGGCACCAAGATCACACAATGCCCTTGCAAACTCCACATCACCTATGGTGCAGGGAATAGTGAATACTCCTGGGTCTTCTCATTTCTGCACCAAGGACCTAGTTGAAATTGCACTGCAGTATTGGAGCTCTTGTTAAAGCTCCTGGCTATTAGTATGCTTCTTTGTAACCAGATCCTTCATTAACTTAGTGTACCCAGCCATGTTCTCCAATACTTCAATCAATAGAATGTTTATGGAGAGATGCTTCAACATGGAGAAGAAGTGTTTGAACTTACTTTCCTCCTTCTTTTTCTTTAGTCTCTAAAGGAAGGGAGGAGGAGGAGGAGGAGGAGGAAAAATGAGTCTCAACTATTTTGGCATTGCATGGCTTTCCTCATTCACAACACGGTCACCTCTAGTCGTTATTTGCTTGTTCACAAGACTCTCATCACAAACATCTCCATCAACCAATGGCATTAGGGGATCAATGGTTTTCTTTCCACTGCGAGTTGTGATTGCCATATACTGCTCCTCATTTTTGGGATTTTGCACTGTGTTACTAGGCAGCGTACCTTTCTGCATTGGTTCAATTGAGTCGATATTTGGCCGAACAGTTGCTCCAACTGCTTAATTGCCATAGAATAAGACTCAATCTTCTTGTTTATGCTAGAGATATCAGACTTCATCCCCTTAAGTGTCTCGTCCTGCACATCAGCCTTCTTCAACAACCGGTCTAATATCTCCTCAATGTGAGATGAGCCAATTTTGGAATCTTGATTGTTCGATGGAATAGATGGACCACTTCTGAAGCCATCTTCGCGACCCCATTTAGCATATATGTTAGGTCCCCTATTAGTATAATAATAGCCTCCTTTGTTGTTATCTTTGAAGGGGCCATCTCTCCCAAAGTTCCAACCTTGGTTTTCTTATCCTTGGCGCCACTAATCCTGATTGGACCCTTGGGTGTTGGGATAGAAACACACCATCTGATCAGCCACAAAACATGTGTCCTCCGTTTAATAGGGGTCCTCACATATGGTCTCACGTGGTTATTGATGAGCCATATCATTTATTCGTTCTGCATTTTAGTTCATCAATATATCTGCATTAACATTTATCCGTGCAAGTTCCTACATCACTAACTCACTAGCCTTTTTCTGCACTGGACTGGTATTAACTGCGAATAAGATCCTTGTAGTAGACTTTTCCCTTATACCTCATGCACGGGTGGTCTTAACCACCCTTTCAAGTCTCTAAGCAACCTTTTAGAATTGACGATCTATAAACGAGCCCCTCATAATCGTATCATCAACCCCTTGGCCATTTTCATCAAGGGCTTTATAGAAGATCTCAACCAGGGCTTCATCAAAAATCTTGCGGTCAGGGACATGTCTCAAACACTTAGTGAACCTCCCCCACGTGGCACCGATTGAATCACCAGGTATCTGCTTGAAGTTGTTGATCTCAGACTTCAACTTTAGCTTCTTCGAGATGGGAAAGAACCTCTCCGAAAAGGCTATTTACAATTTTGTCCAACTGGTGATCGAACTTTATGTGAGCTCAGATAACCATAATGTTGCATTACCTGGAAGAGAATGTGGGAAGAAACGGAGCCTAATGGTATCCATGGACAAGTTTCGATTCCCCATCATGCTCCTATAGACAAACACAACATTGTATAGATGGTTATGAGGATCCTCTAATGGTAGGCCCATAAATAACTCGTGATTCTACAGAATTTGGAGTAATCCACTTGAAACGACAAACTTTGTGTCATTCGATAGTGGGGATAACTCAATAGCTCCTAGAATATCCATCTCCATAGGATCAAGCCAATATTGGTTCCATTAATTAGTTGCAGCTTGTAGACCCTGTGACTATGGATTTAACAGAGGTGGATTTTTTTCGTTAGGATTAAGCCCTACATTTACCGCATCACCAATAGCATTATTTATGTTGTCTTGGGCCATCCTCCTTAGTGCTTATTGGATCTCTAGATCAAACGAAGTCAAGGTATTGACTCGACTTCGAGTGTTGTGCATACACTACACCTGCACACAAAAGAAAAAACAACAAAACATAAAATTAGGGAAATAAGGATTAATCCCCCAAAATTACTTGAATTAACCAAGTCCAGCGGTATTCCTCGGCAACAGCGCCAAAATACTTGTTATCACTCAAGTCACACCTCCTTTTTGAGGTAAAGCGATTTTCAAGTATATAACCTAACCGAGGTTAGGATCATTCCCACGAGGAATATGGTAGACTCTAGAATTAATTCAATGCAATTCGAGTTTGATTAACCTAGCTATTTATCTCTCAAGAAAAAAAATGGGTTTGTAAAATAAAATTTATTAATCCTAAACTAATGCAAGAGATGAACAATCAATAGAAGAGCTAACTAGGGTGATGTGATCCCCATGAATTCCTAACTCGGTGCTATCTGATACATGCAGTCCTTTTCTGGTGTATAGGTGAAAGACAATTAGCTAGGTTTACCCAAGTCTTTGATTTAGAAAATAGGTAAATTTCACCCCAGAACTTGATCCATCTTCGTGGTGTGTCTATATTAGGCCTTCCTTTTAGTTCAAGTACAACCTCCCCTTGATCTAGTTTAGTTGATTAGACGAGAACAACTCAATCGAATCTTATTAATTACCTCTTTTCCTAGTCATTACTTCCTTGATCCAACAAGTAATACTAGGCGAGTTCTAACATCGGCCACCCGTCAAAAAGTAATTAAAGTGAAGATAATAATTAATACGCCCTAACACACCTTCCAAGAATTACACGTTATTCGATTTTAACTTGCTAGTTCATCATGGTTCTCATAACTCTATTTGTGGATTTAGCTATGCATGATCAGTATAAATGCAGAAATTATGATGTAGAGAAGCATAATTAAGTACTTACACAGATGAAATTGAGAACACAAAATTCAACTTTTCAATTAGAATAACAAGTTTGAATAAAGAACACACAATAATATTTTTCCTCTAAAAATATACTAAATCTTAAGTGTTTCCTCTAAGAACTTGTTCAAACTTTGTGACTTCTAGGAACTCTATGAAAAATAACCTAAACACCTATTTATAGTATGTAAAATACAAAACAAAAATGACTTAGGAAAACTATGTCGGCAAGCTTCACGAGACCTTTCACGACTCGTATCCCACTTCATTACCATAGATAAAGTTTCATGAAATCTAGTAGTGTTTTGGAGTTAACTTCTACGAAACCATTCCACGATCCATGCAAGATTCTACCGCCCGTAGGAGGTTTTCTCTGATGACTTTTGTGCACCTCTCCACTTTCTGATCCTCAGTGAACGATCATCACTCTACAACTCGTATATCGTTGTACAGCTCGTGGATCCTCCTCGTAGAGTTGACTTCATGTTTGAACCCCTCACTAAAAATTGATACGAGACCCTCTCCACAACTCATGAATTCCTCCACGACCCGTAGAGGGTTCCGTGGATCACCGAAAATAAGCAAATTCAGTGTATTTATTCCAAAACTTTGCCAACACTGTAATTCTGTAAAACAAACACAAAATTCCAAGTTTTAAGCATCAAAAGTATTGTATTTCATGAATACATCACCTTTTAATCCAATTTATGTAACAACCCGAATATTTTTGAAATCTACTTATGGTTGGCATTCTATAATTTACTATAATCCATGGTTGATTTTTGTTAGCCATGGGTTAAGTTTAAGTGGCCGAATGCAAATTGGGCTAGTAAGTGGCCTAGAGGGAAAGTTTTGGCAGGGTACTTCAAACAATCATAACTTTTTCTGTAGTATTAACCATGTGAGCTACCATTTATAAAATTGAATCTCTTTGCGTTAGCTTTGCAACACAAGTAGTTTCACTCAATGTGGACTACGGATGAGGGAGATATGGCCCAAACTGTGAGACTGTCAAAAATTCGGAAGCCATTGGAGATAGGCTCAGAAAAGTGTCCAAGGACTTTGGCAAGGATCGTGAAACATTGCACGGTACGTATAGTGCCTTGTTTGATGTTCCAGTGAGCTTGGGGTGGCCTGGAACTACCCCGAAGTCAAGTGTAGGTCAACAGAACCTTGAGCGGTCCGTTTGACACTTAACGAGCCATCCACTGTCCCGTGAAGTTGGACAGTGGCTAGGCCAAGGCTTGGATGAAGATTTTGAGGTAAAGTGAGGTCATATGGTGCCTATCATGGGACGTCTCACCTTGAACTTTCCGTTTGGTTGCTCGTCAAGTGTGACAGAAAGTCCTCCGAGAGTTCGCGTAAAGATTTGGCTAAGTGCAATTTGAAGGCATGTTGAACGGCTCGTGAGTCAGTTTGACGGCACTGTAGCTGCCGTTTGGGTGCTGTGTACAGTGAAAAGTTCCATTTTATTAATGGTATTTTCATGATTTAATATTCCCTGAAGGCTCCTTTTGGTCCCTTAAGGTATCCTAAACCCCAAAATCATCCCCTAAACCCTATTCCATCCATTAGAACTATCCTACACTCTCTCCTAAGATCCTAAGGCTCTCTTGACCTCCATTGAAGCTAGCTTGTAGGATTTGGCGTAGAAGACTTGATTAGGCTTGATCTTGTTGGTTGATTGCTTGGATTAAGGTATGTGGGACTTGATTCAAGGATCCTCTTTCATCCTTGAAGATCCTAAGAACCCTAACCCTT